>APFE031214560.1:43899-57914 GCA_000404065.3 Pinus taeda | reverse complement strand
TGAGCCTACATGAGTTGTAGGTCGGCTTGATAATAATTCCATAATCAAAATAAATTCATATCTCCATGAATACTTATTGAAATCGGATGATCTTTATATCAATCCTACACCTCTCGATGAGATGAATCTAATAAAAATTTTATCAGTCATTAATAAGATGACCCACATAAAGTTTTTCCCTGGTTGCCAATTTTAACATATAATTACATCTAAAATTAATATGAAATGTGATGGGCGGAGTGGATATACCCCTAAGTAAAAAGGTAATGTTTGTGCATACACATTATACATAGGATAAAATGATTTTTGTGGGTTTTTCAAATGAAAAGGAATTTAGTCATGGACTCGCTTTACTTTTCCTAGGAAAATGAATTTTAACCTTAGGAAAATGGGTTTTATTAGGGAAATCAAGGGGAAAATGAATTTCATAAAGGAAATTTCACACTTGGTGTCCATAAGTCATTAAGTCGAGGGTCTAGTCCCACCAAAAGTTAGAGAAATGCTCTGAGCCTCTTTGAATTGAAGGATTCAAATTATTAGAACATATTTGTGGATAGGAAATTAGTAAATAAAGGGAAAAATGAATGAGGGTGAGTTAATCACATTAACTTGTAAACCTTTGATTTTTCCTTCATAATTGATCATACATATTAGCACGTATGTCAAAGCATGATGAATGTTTTTTGATACAATCAACTTTATACTTCAACAACCTTTCTTCTACTTACCCATCACTTACCCTACCATTTTCTCTTCATTTTATTTGGGTGCATTTAGAATAACAAACCCTTATCAACCATTTTTATTTTTAAAAGTAATCTATCTAATTATAACCTTATATCATCCAAGGGCTCAGATTAAACTGATGAGCTCCTTTTATTTTCTCTACCTATCTAATGATCTACCAAGATTAAAACATTTCGTCATATTTTATTCTCTAACTATAAATATAAAATTCAAAGCATGAAATAATGAAGATTAAATAGTTTGATTACCATGGATTGTGCCATGAATAACAAGTTGCACATAGGCTTTATTACGCATAAAAGTAAATAGTAGTGGCATTTATAATTGCACACTTTGATGGTCTCTTTTTGTTTTTGGGGTTCATATATTTTCATTTTTTTGACCTTCTCTTATTCTTTTGCCCTTTGATATTTCTTTTAGGACATACCCTCCTTACATTTTTTAATTCTATAATATGGAAAACATTTGCAGAGAGCAAAGGTATGTACAATATTATAAGGCTTAACCTTAGTCATTCAAAATTATGATTCATATTGGTATAGGAACCTAATGGTGGCTCCACATGGGGATGGCATCTCCTTGTGAGATGTCGAGAACACCATCGACTAGTACCCTGATCCAATGGGCGAATCCCAAACATCTATATGCTTTGTTGTATAATATCTGTGACTGAAATTCTTGAATTGAAAATACACCCTTCTCTACAAGCTAAAATCTAATACATGCTATACTGAAATCTGATCTGAAATACACTTGCTGCTGAAAAACTGAATTTATTCAAACTGAAATCCTCCCTACTTACTCTAATTAGTTGTCCAACTACTAGTTAGGCAAAATGAAATAGCCAATGCAACCATTCAAGCGTCATATACATTGGTGAACTTTGCTGCTTGTGTTTATTTGTGATTAAAACGGAGATTCTAAAGCCAATTATAACCTTGTCAACAAATGAGAAGATAAGGAAATACTTGATTTCCTTTGTTGATTCTAGAAACTATACAAAAGGATCTTCTAAAACATACACACTATTTTTTATCTAATTTAAGCAATTGTACATCCGTTGTGGATGGCCTCCAGGCCATGAAACTAAAATATCACTTTCACCTTTATCACCCCGCATATTTTCAAACAAGCTTTGTAAAGATATTTCTTTTGATTGAAATGTTTGACTGATGAAACCTTTATCATCTTGATCATGAATCTGATTGTTAGTTAATGAAGAAAAAATCTTATTTCATTCACTATCCAACCCATCCGTTATGGGATCATGAAAAAATTGGAAGGATTGATGCCACTTGTTACTCATAGGTTCGAATGGGAGTTCACAAATTTCTACAAGTTGCTCATCCTTTTCTTTAAAGTTTTCATACCACGTTTCCTTTAAAAATTGAAATGATTCAAAAAATAGTGGTGTAGAACTTTCCTATATTATTTTATCAGGTGTTTCAATGGAATTTGACAACTGTAATTGTGAAACTGAAGGATCTTGATCAGGAATTTTATTGTCTTCTTTGTTGTTAATGTCAATACCTAAAGACTGCTAACTTTTTATTGTTTTAAAGTTTTCCTTGATGAACTGAAATGAAGCAAAACAAAAATCCAAAGAAACTTCACTTATTTCCAAATTTTCTACACTTTCTTCCTCACTTTCATAGCTGATATGAATGAGATGATCACTATTTTCAAGCTGCTGAAACTGAATTACTTTATTTCCCAAACTAGTTTATGATTGCTCTGTAAAGTTAGTTTGGATTTGAACATAATTATCATCATACTGATCATATTTAGGTAAATCATTAAAAGAAGTAATGTCATCAAACATACACATTAGATCGACAGATTGCCTCTCCACATATTTCTCTATAAATCTATCTTTTGATCTATCGTAGTTGGAATTGGCAAGAATTTTTTCATGGCTATCGACCTCTTATTTTTGTGAAATAAATGTGTCATGGTGATTTTTAGCAAAAAAATTATCTTTCATGGTGATCTTTTGTATCCTTTCCTCTATTTTTCTTACCAAAATATTGAGTTTTAACTCATCAATGTTGTTCTTCTCCACTTCTGCTTTCAACTTTTCTCTTCTAATTTGCAGATTAACTTCTACATCTACTGCAATGTTCTGTATTTGTTCCAGTGTTGACGAGTTTCTTTCTCTTAGCTGAAATTCTATTTCTAGATCATATTCTTTTGGATAATGCAAGAGAGATGAATTAGGAGGAGGCCTTATATTAGATGGAATTTAATAATAGACTTGATTAAATCTGTTCGAAATTTTTTGTATTGTTTCATTTGGATGTCTTTTTAACTGATAATATTCTTCTATGATCATAGAAAGATTAACCTTGATTGTTCATCTATCAAGGAAAAATTTGACAAACTGTTGGAAATTTGAGATGATTGCAATAGGTAAATTCTTGAACCAACTCTTTACTCTACTTTGCATAGAAAGAGAAAAACTCTGATTCTAACATCATCTTCATCAATCTCAAATAAGTTCAGATAATTTTGAAAACCTTGAATATGTTTTTGGGCAGTGATACTATTCTCTCCATCAAACCGAGGGAGATTCTTGTAATAATTGTCAGGGAAAGCATGGAGTGTAAGAGGTAAGATGAGTGGCTTATATCTATGAGGAACTTTATAAGGTATAGGAATATGTACATGGATCATATGATTCATCTTGATTGTTTGATGCTCCTCAATTGGACAATGATATTCATAAGTGTTAGAAGAATGCTGCTCAAATGTGTAAGGAGACTTTATATCTACAGCTTTCAAAGGGAAATAATAAAAAATTAATCTAAAATCTTCTCTAAAATAGAATACACATTGAAAAACTTTATTGATGAGAAAGAACATAATGTCTTGAACAACAATCCAAGTTAAAAGTTTGACCTTTTCGTATTGTTCTTTTAGGTTCATTCCTCTAGTGGAGTCTTGATTGTGAAATTGATTTAGAGTCGCCAAGTGGATGATTTGAACCTTTCTATGTCTAATCACTATCCACTGTCATAGCTCAGATCTAAACCTATAAAACATTGCTAAAGAAAATATTAGTCTTCTCCAGTATGGTTGCCACTATGTTATCACTCGATATTTTCTCAAGGTTAAAGAAATAAATCACCGAGGTAACCAAAAACCAACTTTGGAGCATAGGCTCTAGCCAACCTAGGCTCAGAGAGGGATCTCTCTATATGATTTAGCTTTGTTTTCTAGGATTTCAGGCTAGTTATGAATGTTCAGGGGGTTTTTTGATTTGTATTGAATATTGGATGGTGGGATCCTTAAAACAAATGGATAGAATGATGTCTTTAGACCATTGGGCTATGGAGTCAATAGAAGGGCAACAAAACTGGAATTAACTCACTAAAGGGAGTGTTGAAAGGAAAATCTAGTAGAGTACAGTGCAGCTCTTTGGGCTAGAGGGGTGAAAGGTCTTAACCAGGGTGAGAGAGCAATTAAGAATTCTCAGACAGGGATTTAAATGAGGAATAGTGGGTAATCGGAAACAAACGGAAATGAAGAATCCTTTGCTATAGATTATAAAGAGACAAACTAAACTAAGGAGCAATTAAGAATTCCTTAACTTAGATATCAGTAGAAAACATTTATATGGCTAACAGTTAAAAAATAGTGCAATTAAGCAAATTCTGAGATATCATTCCATTTTATAGCATTCATATTCAGAAATACATTAAATATTGTGGAAAAAGTTTCGGAAAGATAACAACAACATGAGAAAATACTTATCTACACTTCACTCTACACATGAATCATGTGAAATATCTTGTCTTTATCCATCAATCCAGCTTGTTGGCCCAATCAGTGATACAATAGATTTACAGTCTTTTGATCGAGAAGTCAATAGAAATGTCTAAGAATCCACCGCAAAATACTTCAAATGAAGAAGTATTTATACAAATTCTAAACTAAAGTATCTTGAAAAAATATCAAGATTGGTTTTACAATTATCTCAAATTGTTTTACAGTAATAGAACTTAAATAAGGACACTCAAAACTAATGAATCTATTTGGAACTATATTTATGCATTGCGGGTGAGAAATAAGAGAAAGTTGAATTTGATAGCAACTCTTGATTGATGATGAGGCTTCCAAGTCACTAACTGCCTCCTTCCTTTTTGCATTCTGCCCCAAAAATTCTATGAAATTAGGGTCCAGCGATACCTTTGTATATCTAAATCTAATATATATATGTAGAAAGTGAAAGATTTTATTATAGATAAATATGTTATTGTGATAAACCTCTTTCAGTTCCCCAAAATTCAGCTCCAGTTGTTTACAATATTCTCTGCAAAATGATGTCAAAAACAGGACTTTGCATAGTCCGAAAAATAGGCTCTGAATATATGCGTTTAACTCCCTTTTTGTAATACCTGTGTAAAAAGTGAGATAGGTTTTAGTAGATTGGCCTTTTAGGAATCCAAACCTCCTCTAGTGTCTCAAAATGCATCTTGTATTGGCTACAATAGTTTCTGCAAAATTATGACTTAAACAGGAAATTTATGGAAAATGTACCATTTCTATTCTGATTTCATCTTTTTTCACTTTGATTTTTCAATCTGATACACTTTTACTGATACTCTTTCATTTGATACACTTTTCCTTTCATGACTTGTCAATATGCTTTACTATGTTTTTGCCTTTACTGTATATTTTAACTTTTTACTGTGTATTTCAACAATAAATCACTTAGTTTTTTATATGTATCAACATATGGTAATGGATATTGACCAACTTTCTGTGTGTTTGATCTGTTTGTCTTTTGACTATATGCTCTGTCTAGTTCCTCTATTTTAACAGTTAATGCTCTGTGTGAATGTTTTCTTCTTCGCCCTGTGTATAATTATCTCCTTCTCTGTCCTGCATGTAATTGGTCTTCTTCCTCTTAATATAAGCCTTTTTAATAGGTTTCTTATCGAGTCTTGGAGTAAACAGGTTCTATGACTAGTATCAGAATTGTTTATCCAAGCTTTGGTCTTCGGCTAATTACTTGCAAAATGCAATAGTTATTAAGAAAACCTCGGTCGACAGAAAGGCAATTGATGGTTTTGTTTTCATTGTGATGCCTTGGGAAGGGGTTGTGGTAGTGTTTTGAATGTAATTGGAGGTGGAAAAGCATTGCAGAGATTCATGGTGGTGTTGAAGGGTTTAATGGGTTTTATCTATGAAATAAGAGAAAGGCACGATGATGGTTGTAGAGCTTAATACCTTTGGGTTAATGATAAACTGTTGATTGGATTTTATTATCGTGGTGGTTGGTTGACTTTAATGATATTGTAATGTTGTTTTATTGTGATGAAGACATGTTTCCTGGCCTTGGGCCTTGTTCCTTACTGGTCTTACTATCCTCTGAAATCCTGAACTATTCATTCCACTTGTTATGTTGTTTTGTTGCTTGTGAGGTCTGCAATTTCACAAAATGAGGGTTTGCTTTGTCTCTTTGATGAGGTTTAATTTCCACTGTACCTGGCTTGTAATTTGGTGAGGGTTTCCACCTCCAGATGATGTCTATGCTCCCTGTTCTGTGCTTGGTTTCGAGACCCAAGATTGGAACCCTTGGTATCGATCTTAGTTGTCAGTTTTGCTAGGCTCTAGTTGTGTTTTCAGTTGCACCTTTGGTTTACATGACTGTCCTCCATGCACTTGCTTCACAGCTTGACTGTTTGTCTAGTTTGGTTTTAACACAAGTTCTGGTTGTGGAGTGGCTCGGTTTTTTCTCTCACTCGGCGGTCGTCCAAAAGGTATGTCCTCCTTCCATGCTGGTCTTATCTACTTCGTTTTTTCTCCATCACTGACAATCTTTGCTCTTTATGGCAGTGAGAAACTCTGTGACTGCAACCTTAGTTTCATGGCTTCTCTTCTAGCTTGCACGGGCTCGACTCTCCCTCAGTGAGTTTCTCATAACCCTTTCTCAGTTTCATGGCTTCTCTTCTAGCTTGCATCAGCTCGACTCTCCCTCAGTGAGTTTCTCATAACCCTTTCCTTTGTTTCTGGTTGTCTTTTGTAACTGTAGTTGTGGTTTTGTTCTTCATTGCTAATGGCCTGCCTATTGGCCAATGCAAGTGAGAGACAGGCTTGTTCGTCATCCTCTCTCCTTATCGCCTACAGCTGAACTAGGTAGGGTCACTCCTTGGTATTTTCTTATTGACTGGTTAAGGGTTTTGCTGTAGGGTTTTATGGGTCTTTAGTTGAGTTTGGCTACGACCTTACTGTGCCCTGGCCACATTGTGCCTATGGCTTTCTTGTATATTTTTTTTTATGGATTTGCTATTGTAGCCATGGTTATATTAATGCGGTCTTCTAATGACCTCAAGGTGGTTTGTAGTTTTGTCAACTCTGCTTTATGTAATGGCCTCTCAACAGTGAACTGTGAATGCTTTCTTTAACAAATATATTTATATTTATACAACAGTTTCGATTGTTACAAATGTGCAAAGGAAAAAAACGGTCACGTGTTCATTTCTGTACCTGTAGCTTGTTTTCTTGCGTAATAGCATTCTTGTTCCTTTCGTAATCTCACTCTGTTTGTGTTGCTGGCTTGTTTGGGTGCTCTCCTCACTTTGGTGCTTACTATTCACTTATTTGTCTTCATTATGCTTATGGAAAAGAAAATAAATTAATTGTACTCTCTAGGAAAGATGCTAAAGCTGTAACATGAATGGATTCAGATGTTTGTCTTCAGACATGTTCCTGTGCCTTTTCTTCATTCAATTCTATGATGGTCTAAAGGATTACAATAGTCATTTTCTCTTTTCGTTTTGTAGAGAACACTGGATAGTTAGCAAAGTGCCAGTAGTTACATTAAGTGGTTTTTGAATAACTGTATTTTCTTGTTTTTATAAACTAAAAGTAAACTTTAAAATAAAACTAAAAAGTAAAAAAGAACACATGAGGAAAACACTAACACTGGCTGAGATAGCCATTCCTATAAAAGTAAATGAAGATGAAAACTAACGAAACTCAAACTATTAGAAAAAGACAAACTCCCGGCCATGACCTCCCTGAGCTAGATGCTCATGCATCAGGCTCCCAGGGTAGGTGAAAATTCATGGCTCATGTACATGAGCTCCTTGATAGAATACCCTGCACGTTGTATCTGTCCTGCATCAAGCCATGAACTGTCTTCAATAGGGTGGTTCGTTCACTTGACGAGGTACTATAGGTACTCATTTCTTTGAGTCCACTTGGCCACCTGTGCATCGAGGATTCCATCGATTTAAAGTGGCCGAGATGAAGGCATTTGTCTCATCCACAAGCTACTCTCTCCCTGGGTATCCCGCTTTGGCTGTGCCAAACTGTCCTCTTCCAGACTGACAATGTATGTGAATAAATCCGCCACATTAAATATGGGCATATTCCTATACCTGGAGGCAATTCCAGTTCATAGGCATTTGTAGAAAACTTATACAGAATTTTACAAGGTCCAATGTTTTTGAATTTCATCTTATTTTATTTGCCCTTAGGAAATCTTTCTTTGCGTAGATGCGCTAGAACCTAATCCCCCACATCAAATTGTACCTCCCGTCATTTCAAATCTACTTTTTATTTGTACCTTTCACTGTTGTCTTGTAATTTTGTCTTCAGTTGCTCATGTAGGTTGTTAATTGCTCTTGCAAAGTCTTCCCCATCAACACTTCCTCTTTGTATCTGTCCCAAATATTGTAACTCATGCACTCCTTGGGGATGCATTCCAAACAAGATCTGAAAAGGACTACTTCTTATGCTTCGATTCAGTGAATCGTTGTAAGCAAATTTCGCTTGAGCAAGTACACGATCCCACATTTGTGAATTTTCTGCAACTAGACTATGCAGTAGGTTTCCTAAGCTTCTGTTCACTACCTCCATCTACCCATTAGTTTGTGGATTATAAGCGGAGCTGAAATTTAACTTTGTGTCCAGCTTTTTCCACAAGGTGCGCCAGAAATGCCCTATGAATTTCACATCCCTATCGGAAATAATGGACTTGGGTAAGCCATGCAGTCTTATGACTTCAGTGAAAAACAAGTGTGCTACATGGGTATCATCACTGGTTTTCCTGCAAGGGATAATGTGTGCCATCTTCGAAAATCGGTCCACCACCACCATGATGGAATCAAAACCCCACTATGTTTTGGGCAGACCAAGGACGAAGTCCATACTGACTAAATCCCACGATTTGTTTGGAATAGGCAAGGGTGTATACAACCCCATTTTCTGACTATACCCTTTCGCCAACTGACATATCTTACACTTGGTCACATACCGTTGCACGTCTCTTCACATCTTCAGCTAATAGTAGAAATGACTGAGCTGATCTAAGGTCTTATCAATGCCAAAATGTCCATCTAGACCTCCACTTGTTTTTCTCAGATGATGTTCTCCCTCATCGAACAATCTAGGATATACAGCTATCCTCCTTTGAATAACAGCTCTTCCTGCAAGTTATAGTTCAGCCATGGACTATTGTTCCTGAACAATGGATTCTGGCAGGCTTCATAAGCCTCCTTGAAATCTGCATCTGTTTGATACAAGTCCTTCAGGTGTTCAAATCCCAACACTTGTATCGTGCTCTCCTGCAAGAGTATAACTCTTCTAATTAGTGCATCTACTACCTTGTTCACTTGACCACTGATATGCTTCAATATGAATGTAAAACTCTGCAAGTACTCCATCAATTTTTCATGTTTTTGATTCATCTTACATTGCTGCATAACATACTGTAATGCAGAATTATCAAAAATCAAGACAAACTCATTACCCAACAGATAATGCCTCCAATGCTTCAAGGCTTGGATGAAGGCATAAAACTCCTTGTCATAAGACATATACTTTTGCCTGCTTTCATTTAATTTTTCACTGAAATAGGCTACTGGTTTGTCTTCCTCGCTAAATATGGCTCCAACAGCTATACCATTGGCATCACAACAAACTTGAAAAAGTTTGTTGAAATCAGGCAGCCTCAAAATTGGCCTCTCAATGATCTTTTTCATCAATATCTAGAAGCTCTTCTCTGTAGCTTCAGTCCACTGAAAATGTTGACTTTCTTTCTTGATTGTATCCAACATAGGTGCACAGATTCCGCTAAAATACTTTATAAACTTGTGATAGAAACTTGCCATCGCATGAAAACTTCGAACATCAAACAAACTCTTAGGAGATGGCCAGCTAACTATAGCTATAATTTTTTCTGGATCCATTTTTAGCTCATTTTCTACAATCACAAAACCCAAATAGACTAACTCCTTTTGAAAGAAAGTACATTTTTCTAGATTTATCAGCAACTTGTTTTGCTGCAACTTCTCTAGAACATATCGAACATGTTGAAATTGTTCCTCCTTGGTCTTGCTGAAAATCAGTATATTGTCAAGATACACAATCACAAATTTCCCAATGAACTCCTTCAACATCTTGTTCATCAGGCACATGAAAGTACTAGGGGTGTTACTCAACCCAAATGGCATCGCCAGCCATTCATACAGCCCTTCATTAGTCTTCAAAGTTGTTTTGCATTTGTCCCCTTCTTTGATTCTAATCTGGTGGTATCCACTCTTCAAATCTATCTTCGAAAAATATGCTGCCCCACTCAAATAGTCCATCATGTCATCCATTCGTGGCCATGGAAACCTATATCTGATCATAATTTTGTTTATTTCTCATGAATTTGTACACATCCACCACTCGCCTCCTTTCTTGGGAGCTAGAACTGTCGGAACTGCATAGGGACTTAAACTTTCCCGTATCAAGCCTTTGTCCAATAATTCCTGTACCTGCTTCCTGATCTCTTCGCTATCCTTGGGACTCATCTGCTAAGAAGATTTATTCAGTAAACTAGCTCCAAAGATAAAATCTATGTGATGACTGATACTCCGCTTTGGTGGTAATTTACCCGGTAAATCATCCACCACAATGTCACTGAGTTCCTACAACATTTCCTGGATTTCTTCAGGTAAATGAGAAGTTTCAGTGTGCAATATCACTACTCTTGGTCTCCTTACAACATCATACTTTATCTTATCACCTTCAATCTATTTTAGAAATTATTTTCCACCCACCAACAATACTTTTGACCCACTAGTTTATGTTGTTTCTTCCTCCTTGATGGGTACTAGCGTATGCTTAATCCCATCCTTGACAAACTTATAACAATTTTTTTTCCCATCATGAACAACCTTTTATTCATACTACCATGGTCTACCTAGCAAAATATGACACACATCCATGGGCATGATGTCACAAATCACTTTGTCCGTATACTTGCCAATATGGAACTCCACCTCACACTGCTTATCAACTAGTAGTTGCTGACCCTTCTGTAACCACGGCACCTTATAGGGAGTTGGGTGCTTCAATATTTCTAAACCGAATTTCTCCACCATCTCTATTGTAACCAGATTATCAGTGCTTCCACTATCTATAATCAGTTTGTAGCATTTACCATGTGACTTGCACACAGTCTGGAATAATGCCTTTCTTTCAGTTTGTTCAGTTGTTTCCTTTGCCAGTTTCAGCAATACCTTGTTCAAGACTAAGGCCTCTCTTGTCTCTAGTACATTCTCTACCTCCTGAGATAGTGCCTCTTCTTCCTCTGTCTGAGCAAAATATGCTCCTCTTTGACCAGCCTGTTCTCCTTTAGGACACTCAAAGGATCTGTGCCCCCACTTGTGGCACTTGTAACACTAGTAGGTAGCTCATCTGCCTTTGCCATTTCCCCTTCCTCTCTGGTATGGCCTTCCTCCGCTAGTGCTACCTTCCTTTTCTGTTGTCCCTGAGGTCTTTGAACTGCTGACCTCTTCACTGTTGTTGGCAATTCTTCCTCTACTAAAGGATTGTCCTTTTCCTCTACCATTTCTTTGTCCTCTCTTGGCATTCTACTCTCTTGCGATCATTCCTTCCACCTTTAAGGCACTCTGGTATGCTTCCTCTATGGTTTTTGGAGAAATAATACTTATCTCGTCCAATATCTCTAGCCTTAGGCCATTCACAAACCTTGTTGTTTTTCTTGGGGTGTCTTCAGTATAACCAGCTCTCAAATTCACCCAATAGAATTCTTCAATATATTATTTCACCACCATTCCTCTCTGCTTCAAATTTTGCACCTGCCGATACAGAGAAATTTGGTAATCCTTGGGAAAAAACTTACCCTTCGTCTTGGCGACCATTCTAGTCCACTTTTCAATAGGTAACTTATTCAATCTTCTCCTCGCTGCTTGGACACTGTCCCACCATAAGGTCGCATGTCATTTCATCTTGGTGGCACTAAATTTAACTCTCCTATCTTCGCTAACCTCCTCATATTCAAAATATTTGTCTAACTCACCAATCCTGTCCAACAACACTTCTGTGGACAAGCTACCATCATAGTTTGGAATTTCAGGCTTTGGCTTGCTACTAGCCAACATGACTAACCTTAACAATTTGATTTCAGGTCCTTCTTCATCTGATCCATCTATCATAACTACAACTTCTTCTTCATTGTTGTCCCCTAATTCCAGATCCCTTCTCCTTCCTGCTTCTACTACTGCCAAACGGGCATTGAGGATCCTAATCTCTTCCCTCAATCCTTCATCTACCACTCTTCAAATAACTCTACGACGACCTCTTCTTCCAACTTCCATTTTATAAGAAAATCAGTTAATTGTACCTGCTCTGATACCAAAATTTGATAGGTCCAGCCCTTAATACCTTCGGGTTAATGATAAAATGTTGATTGGATTTTATTAACATGGTGGTTGGTTGACTTTAATGATATTGTACTATTGTTTTATTGTGACAAGGGCATGTGTCCTAGCCTTGGGCTTCGTTTCTTCCCGCTATTACTATCCTCTGAAACCCTAAACTGTTCATTCCATTTGTTGTGTCCCTGTCTTGCTTGTGAGGTCTACAGTTTTGTGAAATGAGGGTTTGCTCTGTCTCTTTGTTGGGGTTTCATTTCCACTATACCTGGCTTGTATCTTGGTGAGGGTTTCCACCTACAGATGATGTCTATGCTCCCTGTTCCGTGCTTGGTTTTGAGACCTAAGTTTGGAACCCTTGGTATTGATTTTCTTTGTCAATTTTGCTCAGCTCCAGTTGTATTTTCAGTTGCAGCTTTGGTTTACATGACTATCCTCCATGCGCTTGCTTCACAATTTGACTATTTGTCTGGTTTTGTTTTAACACAGATTGTGGTTGTGGAGTGGCTCAGTTTTCGCTCTCGCTCAGGGGTCATCCAAAAGGTATGTCCTCCCTCCATGTTGGTCTTATCTGCTTCGTTTTTTCTCCGTCACTGACAATGTAAACTTTGAAACGGGAATTGATATTGTTACCCGTTTCTTAGAGATAGCAAAAAAGTGACCTGATTTTGAAAAGGGGTGATGCAGAACGAACATGTTTTTCTTAGAGCATAGTTTTTCGCACTTTAATTTTTTTATGTACATTACGTTTTAGAATCATTTTAGAATGGTAATGATTTTCATGCTGATTTTAAAAAATGAGTATTCTGCATCACCCCCTTTTTTTAAAAGACCTATTTTTTGGCTTTAAATTTTCTAATGTATAAAATGTAAATAATTATTTTGTAAATTTGATCATTTTTGAAGTGGTCGTTTTCTTCACATTTTCTTGTTTTTTATTTTAATTTTAACTTTTTTTTTTAGTGAGGTTTTTATTGTTTTGCATTTTTAAATTAGGAGGTCGATATTTAGAATATTCGATATTCTACATATTTATACATCCTTAATTAATTTTTCAATCCACATGAAATAATTGTTTCTAAAAAACAATATTTTTTAACAAGGGACATAAAAATAACCATTTTTAACATAAATATAACTAAAAAATTACACGTTTTGATAATTTTTTGCTAGAATTGACATGACAAAATCACAATTTTTATACGATAATTTTAACTAAAAATGATTAAATAATAGATTTTTTTATGAATTTCATGTCAAAAAAATAATAATAATCACTTTTTTTTCAAAAATAATCATTAACTTAAAAATCAATGCGAAAATCACATATTACAAATATTGAACATATAACAACCCTAATTGAGTGTTTATTTTTCTCATAAAATGTCAAAGTCAAAACATTGCAAAACTTGATTTACAAGCATAACTTAAATTTAATCAACAATGTCACATAATCCAAACTCTTCATCCTCTAGAGTTTCATCATTGTCTTCTTCCACAATATTTGCTGTTTCTTTTTGCTCATTTTCCTCTTCTAATGGGTCTTTGATGTCTGTGAATCTCCCAATGTATGTCTTTCCAAACATTCCATGT
>APFE031214560.1:22532-43271 GCA_000404065.3 Pinus taeda | reverse complement strand
TGCATCCTTGAATTTGTTTTCCCCTTGAAGCTTGACAATATCATTGCCAATTGTGTGTCTGAATGAAATGTGAAAAATATCCATAATGGTGATGATGTGACTTCTACAAATCCCGCAACCACTTTACTAAGAGCTTGATAAGTATAAGGGTCACTATCATAGTCAATGTTTGGAATATTGAAACCATGGGGAATATCTGCAATGCCTAGGGCATAATCCCTTTTAGGTATGAGTTTAGAAATGTCTTCACAGTCGCCTTGTATTACTTGATATTGAATAGTGTCTAGCCCATTCCAAATGAAATGATTAAGAGTTGGATCAAGTTGAACATTCTTAATACGTTGCTTCCTCAGTCTTTCGATCTTTATTTTTTCAATAAAGGTTTTGAAACTATCTGGCACTCCATTATCATCCTTCATCATATTTTATAAAATAAACAAATATATTTGTAAGTTATAAATTAAAAATAGTACACGGGTGAATAAAAATGAATGTATAAATCAAGATACCTTTTTAAATGCAACATAAAAAGCTTTTAATGTTGATGTTGAACTTGAATCTAGATAGTTGCATACAAAATCATCCCAACTATCTTCATTCAACAATCTAACCATTTGTTCTTGAATTTTCATATCAACTTTGTGACTGCATAGATAAAGTAGCAAAAAGTTAATATAATGATATGTAGAACAAATACTACCAAGAACAACATGTTTTATTTAAAATATAATTATAATCTAGAAATAAATAAAAATAATTCAAAAAACTTACTTTTGAAATTCTTCAGACATTTCCTCCAATGATAATTCCTCTGACCTCACATGAGATAATATTGTTTTGACAATTTTATCATCTTTCACTCCTTGCATCGCCCTCCAAGGTGTGATAGTCATATCGTCTGGAAGCTGCTTCATTTCAAAAGCTAATTTACTGTTGCCACATATCAATGGCTTCGACTTTTTGACCTTCTGGTTTTTAATGGCAATGTCTTCCCACATGCTAAAAATCTCATCAATCAACTTCCAAGCATCTCCAGTTCTAAATGCCAATTGGAAAATGTTATCAATACCTCTGAATAAATCACTATTTTTTTTGCCTTTTCCACCTTTTGAATCGGTTTTCTCTTCAATTTGATATCCTATTTCCGTACAACATTCCTTTCAGAAATCTGTAGTAACATTTGTCCTATCCCCACCACATTTTTTTTCAAATTCACTATGAATAAATCTAACCCTTTGGATGAAATTCATAGATATCCTATATTCATTATCTGAATTATGATCCCATGCCACTAACTTTGCTTCTGTATCTGATAAACTACCATAAATGATACATTTCATTGTTTCAAAACGTGGGTTATTAGGATATTCATTCATCAATTGTCTTTGAGCTTCTATAGAATGGTTCCCCCCAAGCACATAATAATTATATTCAAAACATTTTGACTTATCAAATGCTTCTTTGTTGGGAACTTGAAGTGGATCAACAAGAAGCACATAACTAACCACATGAGGATATGGATTGTACCTCATCAATGTTTTCAAGTTGTGAACATGCAGATGATGTGGCTTTCTAAATTGATATTGGCATTGTCCTTCACTTGCTTTATAGGTTTGCCTGACATTAAGCTGAAAATGTGTGAACACCATCAATTAAGTTTTTCTTTGTCAAATTCTCTCGAATGGCATTTTGTTTTGTTTTGATAATGCCATCCTCTAAATCAGCTCCTGGTGTAATGATTTCTCTGCTTTCTTTTTAAGTTTCACTAGGTTCTTGACTGCTGGTAATGATTGCTTCAAAATTTTCAACTTTACTTTTCTTGGTCATAACATTCCCAACAGATTTATTCTTGGACATTGTTACTTTTGGTTTTTTATGACTCTTCTTAGTTCCAATGTCATATTCAGTAATGGCAACATATGATTCACTGTCAATTTCAACTTCATCATTCTCAAAAGTAACTTGTTTACCCTTGCTAGATTTATCCACCAGAGGCCTTTTTTTCTGATTCTTTAGATGTAGTTTTGTAGCATCATCAATTACTACGTTTTGCTTATTTTCCATATCTTTTTCTAACACTGAGTAAAAACTACCGACAACTTTCATGATATCATGCTCTATGAAATGAATGCTTCCCAACCTAATTGAACAACTTTCAACAAAATTCTGCCAAACAAAATATCATATGTCAATAAAAAACAAAGCTAAAAAATATAGTGAGACACTTTCGAGAACGTAAAATACAAATATGAGTAAAAATACTTACAATGTTTTGTGTCATCTCATTTATGGTTTGTTTACACAACTTTGTCGATACTTCTCTCGTGTCATACAATGAATATGATAGTCAGTATTTAATCTTTACATGTGACTTGGGAGCATTTGTAAGTATGTAAACAACTTCAGCGTCTGGTACCGAACACATATCTACGACCCTTCCCATCACCTCAAGAATTCCATTATCATTCGGTATATCAATATATAGATATATATATTCACATTTGTGCTTTCTCTTTCTTTCACATACCAGAGTCTTGATGGAAATTTCACCTCTTTCGAATTCTTCCAGTCTAAAATCATCTTCTTATCACTTGAAAGATTCGTAGTCATGAGTTCAGGTGGAGTTCGTTCACCAATGTTTCTCGAAGATGCACCTTTAAGAGAATTTGGTCCAGAAAGATTCACTGAAATTTTCTTTGATGCAATTTTCCTGAAAAATACAAACACATAAATTAGTAAATAATAAAAACATATTAACTTAAATTGACAACGAAAATATATCATAAATCTTTTATTTGTATGATCAACAACTGCTGCAGCCACCCCCACCCGCCCAGTCCCCTTTCCTCGACCACCCAGCTCCCTCACCCACTCGCCCGCTACAACCCTCCCGACTCTCCTACCCAACCCTCCCAACCGCCCCCTGCGGCCCGGGCGCTCTCACCCAACCCTGCCGCGCGGGCGCCCTCACCCGCCCGCGCTTGGGCGGGTTGAGGCAGTGAGGCGTCAGCAGGAGGGGGCCTTGGCAGGCGGGCAGGTGAGGGGCGTCCCACTCGACTGCTCGCCGGAGCCCCCTCCTGCCCGCACCTCACCCGCCTCACCGGCCGGGCGGGTGAGGCGGGTAAGGGTTCGGGCGGCGGGCGAGTGAGGCGCCTCCCCACTCCGCCTCTCAGCGCCCTCACCCGCCCAGCGCCCTCACCAGCCTAAATTGGCCCGGCCAGGTGAGGGCAAGTGAGGCGCAGGGCGAGGAGGGCATTAGGCGGCGGGCGGTGAGGGCGCCCTCACCACCGGGCACCCTCACCCGCCTCATCCGCCGGGGCGGGTGAGGCGGGTGAGGGCGCCAGGTGGGCTGGCGGCGAGGGCGCCCTATAGACTGCCCGTCCGCATGGCACCCTCACCGCCCAATGCCTCACCCTGGCTGCCAGGCAGATGAGGGCGCCATCACCCGCCCGGCACCCTCACCCGCTCGGTGGCCTCACCCACCGCACCCCCCCCGAGTGCCACCCAGGCAGCCCGCGCCCCCGCCCAGTAGGCGGCAGGGTGATTTCAAGCGAGTGAGGCAAGTGAGGGTGCTGGGCAGGTGAGTGCACCGAGTGGGCGGGCGGGTGAGGGCGCCCTCACTCACCCACCCGCTCGGCACCCTCACTCGCCAGGCGCCCTCACCAGACTCACTTGGCTGAGCATCGAGCGAGCGGTAGGGTGATTCCAGGAATCGCCTTGCCGCTTGTTGGGTAGGGGCGCGAGCCGCCCAGGTGGCACTTGCCTCGGCTGCTCCCCCGCTCGGTAGGGGTAGGGCGATTCCCGAAATCGCCTTGCCGCCTGTCGGGCGGGGGCACCGGGTGGTGAGGCCGAGGAAGGGTGAGTGAGGGTGCCCAGGGGGGCGAGCGGGTGAGGGCGCCCTCGTAGGGAGGCGGGTGCGTCAGGGCGTGGGCAGGCGGGTCAGGGCATCGGGTGGGCGGGTGGGTCACGACGCTCGGCCTGGCGGCGGTGCAGGGCCTTGGCGGGCGGGCGAGTGACGCACCCCGACGAGTGGAGGCGAGTGAGGGCGCCGGGTGGGTGGGTGGGTGAGGGCGACCTCACCCGCTAGCCACTTGGTGCCCTCACCGCTCACCCGGCCGACTGGTGGAGGCGGTGAGGGGCACCGGGCCAGGTGGCGGGTGAGGTTTGCCCCTCAACCCGCCCGCCCACACGGCGCGCTCACCTACCTCACCCCCCAGCCTGGTGAAGGCGGGTGAGGGCACGAGCGGGCGGCAGGTTAGGGGCATGAGCGGGCGTGGGTTTCAGTTGCCTAGGGATTTAAGGGGGCAGGGGCGGCGGGTTGTGGTGGAAGGTAGTGGAGGGTGTCGGAGGGGGGTTGGAGGTAGGGGACAAGTCGGGCTGTTGGGCCACCCTAGCAGCTTCACCTGCCCGCCCATCGGATCGGGCGATTCTGAGAATTGCCTACCCCACAATAGGCGTGCGAGCTGCTAGTTCTGGCCCCAACCGCATTGCCCCGCAGGCCTCACACCTCGCCCGCTTCGCTCACCTCCCCGCCCACCCTGTGACACTGTCGCAGTCCACCCATGGGTATTGGGCAATTGAGTTTAATCGGGCCGACCATGCTTACAACATATGTAATTGTTATTTTGGCTCAGAAAAATTATTAATTAAAAAAAAAAATTCTTTAAGGAAAAAAATTTAACTTACCTTTCAATTGCGACAATTCTTCATTGAATATGTTGTTGATAGCGATGTAGCTAGTCCACAAATTCACGAGTCTTTCAACATTTTTCAGAAAGCTTGGATGTGATGTGAGTATTAGTGATAATGAAATTTTAATATAGAAGTGAAATTACGGAGATGTTTTACCATATGGTTAATGTGGGATAATTTGTTTTAAAATATTATAAAGCAAATATTGTAGAATTGTTTTACAACGGGTTGAATGTGGGATAATTTGTTTTAGAATATATTATAAAAATCTAAAAAATAAAAATTCAATTGTTTGGTAAATATTATATACTTTAACTATTAAAATAATTAATGTAGAAGTTGTAGTTTACAATTTTAATTTTAATGATTTATTTCATAAAAAAAAATTGTTTACATTTTTCAATAAATTCTAGAACAAAATAATGAAGGTAAATAAATCTAACAGACTTTTTGGAGGGAAATATTTTCGCGAAAATTTTTGGAGGGAAATATTTTCGCGAAACTTTTTGGAGGGAAAATTTTTGGAGGGCAAATTTCATTCTTTAAGCTATATAATATCTTTAGGAGACTCTCCATTTGTATCATTCAACATTTTCTATTTGAAAGGGATGGATTGTTCTGATAGTGAAGTTTCGATTTATACACCATCAACATCTTCGTCGCGTAACAACTCTATTCATATTGATGAATAGAGCGGGAATTCTTCCACTATGAATAGAAAGTCAATTCTTCCACTTAGACTTGATTCTAAGGGTTGTGAGAGTAACACTGATGAAAGAGGAGATGAAGAATTTCAAATAAATAAAGAGTCATAGATTCCACTTAGTCCTATTTCTAAGGACTCTGAAAGCCCTAGTGATGAAGAGCATGATGGTGAAGTTCAAAAGAATGGAATGTCACGATGTCCACTTAGTCCTAATTCTGAGGACTATGAGAGCAGCAGTTTTGAAGAGCATGATGGTGAAGTTCAAAAGAATGGAGTGTCACGGTGTCCACTTAGTTCTAATTCTGAGGACTATGAGAGCAGCAGTTTTGAAGAGCATGATGGCAAATTTCAAAAGAATGGAGTGTCACAGTGTCCACTTAGTCCTAATTCTAAGGACTATGAGAGTAGTAGTGATGAAGAGCATGATAACGATTTTCAAAAGAATGGAGTGTCAAAGTGTCCACTTAGTCCTAATTCTAAGGACTATGAGAGCAGTAGTGATGAAAAGCGTGATGTTGAATTTCGAAAGTATGGAGTGTCACAGTGTCCAGTTACTCCTAATTCTAAGGACTATGAGAGTAGTAGTGATGAAGAGTGGGATGATGAATTTCAAAAGATTAGAGTGTCACAGTGTCCACTTAGTCCTAATTCTGCAGACTATGAGAGCAATAGTTATGAAGAGCGTGATGATGAATTTCAAAAGAATGGAGTGTCACTGTGTCCTCTTAGTCCTAATTCTAAGGACTATGAGAGCAGCAGCGATGAAGGGCAAGATGATGCACTTAGTCCGAATTCTAATGAGTATAAAGGTAGCAGTGACAAAGGACAGGATGTAGCATCTTCAATAAGTAAACAGTCACATTTTCGACGTAGTCCTAATTCTGTGGACTATGAGAGTAGCACTGACAATGCACATGAGGAAGAATATCCATTAAACATCGAGTCAGATTTTCCATTCAGTCTAAATTCTAAGGACTAAGACAGTATCACTGAAGAAGCAGAAGATGAAGAATATCCTCCAAGTCAATATTTGAAAAGCAAAGCTGATCATAGTGTGGATAACATTCCTCTTAATGATGATGAAAAGCCTTATACAAATGATGATCCAATGATGGAGATGTTGCCAAGAAATATTGTATCGAGGAGTAGGAGCAGAGCTTTCCGTATCAATGCAAGTTGTTCTAGTTATACAAGGGATAGATCAGAATATCTGACGAGAAGAAGTTCTATTAGTGCTCTCATTTCAAGTGAATGTTGCCAAGAAGATTGCTTGAAACATATGGATTTCAAATTTGCATTAGAAAGCAGGAAGAGATATTTGTCAATGAATAAAAGCATGCAAAATTCATATTTAGTTGGGTGCATGCAATCTACATTGTCATGTTATGATTATCATATTGGGACTTTATTTATCTGTAGAAAAGCTTTCAAAATGTTTCATTTGATTGGGAATTTTCGTCTCTCAAGAATTCAAGAAAATTTGGAAAAGGGTCGCACATTTTATTAAGAAGTACGCCATAAAAGACAGTCTGGGCCATTATCAAATACTGCAATGTCATGGATGAAAGATTTATTTTCAAAGCATGGAGAGTGTATGCCAAATAGAGAGAAAATACATATTCCAGATAATTTTTCAAGACGAGAAATCTACAACTGATACAAATAATACGCAGAAGGTGCTGAGGGACATGGCCAGTTTATTACATATCAATATTTTGTGAAAGTATGGAAGAAATAATTCAACAATGTATGTATTCCTCAGAAGACAAGGATGGGGATTTGCAGTACATGTGCTTCTCTAAAATTAAAAAGGGACAAATGTGAAGGGTCAGAAAGAGGTAAGCATTCATAACTTTAACTTTTAAAATTGCATAGTCATTAACTATGAAAACATATTTCTTAATGAATTTCTTTTATGTTGTGTATATTTAATTGTCAAAGAACTTCAGGATCATCGTGAACAACAAACAAATGAAAGGAAGAAGTTGTACAAGTATCGAAAGAAGTGTTATGATAATCCAAATAAATATTTGGGTTTGATAATTGATGGTATGAACCAGAAGAAAACACTTTTACCACATTTTGTTCGTACACCCAAGAATTTACAAGATGAAAATTTTATTCAGTTTCACTTGGTCGGTTTTATGGTCTTCAATGGGAAAATGTTGTCAAGGGTGTACTTCACAGCTCCAAATATTCATAATGATGCAAATATTACCATAACCATAATTCATGATGTGATTTATCATTGGTCTGGTACTCTGCCTGAAGTTTTGTATCTACAATTGGACAACACTTGCCATGAAAACAAAAATCAAGTTGTTTTTGGATATCTAAACATGTTTGTTGAATTGAGAATTTTTCAAAAGGTAAAGGTTGGTTTCCTTCTTGTTGGGCACACTCATAACCATATTGATCAGATGTTCAGTAATTTTTTAGTCATATTGAGGAGGAAGCAAGTTGGGAGCTTGCCATCACTAATTGAATGTCTTAAGAAATCATACATGCCAGAACTTACTTTTGATGTGTTGGAAGAAATTGTTGACATGCAAAGGTTTATTCTGGGATAATATGGTGAGGGGAAATGCATTGAACAACTTAATGACATTAGCTTCCAACATCAATTTCATATCAAAAAAATTGATGGGAAAACACTAATATGGGGCAAGAAGTATTCAACTACTGCAAAATGGGCACCATCATCAGGTTTGCAATTTTTGAAGTTCATTCCAGATCATCCAATATTTGCGTCAAAAATATTGTTATTACCATCAGTTGGTGAAGTTCAGAATGCACACAGACAAAATAGAGATATAAATTATTCTGATTGCCTAGAAGAAATTAAAAAATGCATTAGATATACATATGAGTACTTTGACATTGCTGATTCAGTTTGGTGGGAGTCATTTTTCAATAATCAAAGTGATATCATTTCAACAACAACAAATGAAGATATACCTTTGAAAAATCCATTTATTTGGCCACAAAATGTGTCAAATGAACATGAGGAAAGAAACATTGTTGAACAGCAACAATCTCAAGGTATTATTAATTCTTCAAAGGAAGAGGAAAGAGAGACGTATATTGGTTCCAGAAGATCTTGTGCACAACGTGAAGCCATGGAAGACCTTTATAGGGGTTCAGTACATGATATTAAGGAGGGTTGCATGATTGCAGTGCTAGCAGATGGAGATCTCAATGGCTATCCATTCTGGGTTGCTAAAGTTATAAAGGTCTTTACAGAAAATGAGGATGTTACAAGTGTTGACGTACATTGGTATGCCACAAATACACACCCATTCAATGGTGTGTATAAGACAGAGATGGTAGTTGACAAAAAAATGGCAAAAAGAGAAAAAGAAAGGGTACAAATATAAATCGTCGTTGCACAAACATATTAAAATTGGAGGATGTTGACATACTTGTTTATAACTTCAATTTAACAAAGAGAGGAACTCTTCGCTTCAAGACGATAGAGATTATGAAAAGGTTGTTACCAGAATGAACAGTGTTGAGATGGGAGTCTACTGAAACCAGTCGTAGATCTAGAAGAATTTTGAAACCTAAAACGTTGGGCATGTGTGTTGAGTTAGATGGGGCACTAGTTGATGAAAACGAAGAATATGGAACATCTTCGTCAGCATCCACTCACTCATCTGAAGATGTGAATTCTAATGGTGTGCTAGAAAATATGAGTGATTTTGAATAATTGTTTAAGACAGTTTATATAACCGACGTATGCATCGTATCTTGAAATAAAATTGATAATTTCCATATGGTGTTCAATGAGAAGTTGCGAGCCATTTTTATGTTGTTGGATTATATGTCTTAATTATGGTAATTTTTATTTTTTAAAATATCTACAACACAATATTGAATTAGAGATATAATGTATGTTTTATTCAATATACAAATAATGACTTTTGAATTCATTTAGTGATGTAATTCGTTCATAATGTCATGGTTTTTTAATTTTATAGTTGAAGAAAATTCAAATTCTTTTGTATCTAACATGTTATGGTTGAAAATATGTTGAATTTATACTTAGGAAAGAAAAATGATATTCTACCAGAAACATTAATGTGTTTTTTCCTCATAAACCACTTTGTTTGGCACATAAAAATTTGGTTTTACTAACATTTTTTAAAAAGTTTTAAAATTGACCCTAAAAAATAAAATCATTGTTCCAGTGTCATCACTTTCGTTTTGAAGCTATATTTTGCATGAAAATTTCGTAGTAAATTTCATAGTCACTGCCATTTTTAAAACATGTTCAAAATTGACCCCTAAAAAATAAAATTATCATTCCAGTATACATACTTTTCATTTTTAGCACTGTTTTTGATGTTTTTTGGGGGGTTTTTTGGCCAGATTTCCCATTTTGAGTTTATAGTTCGCGTTTCAAAGTTTACATAGTTTAGTTTTCTCCTTGTGGCAGTTAGCAACTCTGTGACTACAACCTTAGTTTTGTGGCTTCTCTTTTGGCTTGCACGGGCTCAACTCTCCCTCAGGGAGTTTCTCATAACCTTTTCCTCTGTTTCTAGTTGTGTTTTGTAACTATAGTTGCGGTTTTGTTATTCGTTGCTAATGGCCTTCTTATTGGCCAATGTAGGTGAGTGATGGGCTTGTTCGTCATCCTCTCACGTTATCACCTAAAACTGGGTAGGGTCGCTCCTTGGTATTTTCTTGTTGATTGGTTAAGAGTTTTGTTGCAGGGTTTTATGGGTCTTTAGTTGAGGTTGGCTACGGCCTTGCTG
This sequence comes from Pinus taeda, assembly GCA_000404065.3. Taxonomy (NCBI): domain Eukaryota; kingdom Viridiplantae; phylum Streptophyta; class Pinopsida; order Pinales; family Pinaceae; genus Pinus; species Pinus taeda. The sequence continues at coordinate 33,116 of APFE031214560.1, read as the reverse complement.
TGCCTTGGCCTCACTGTACCTATGGCTTTCCTATATGTTCTTTTTTATGGCTCTGATATTGTAGCCATAGTGGTATTAATGCGGTCCTGTAATGACCTCACGGTGGTTTGTAGTTTTGTCAACTCTATTTTATGTAATGGTCTTTGAACTGTGAATTGTGGATGCTTGCTTTGAAAAATATATTTATATTTATACAACAGTTTTGATTGTTCCAAATTTTCAAAGGAAAAAAATCATCACGTGTTCGTTTTTGTACCTATAGCTTGTTTTCTTGGGTAATAACTTTCTTGTTCCCTTCATAAGATCGCTCGATTTGTGTTGTTGGCTTGTCTGGGTGCTCTCCTCGCTTTGGTGATTACTGTTAACTTATTTGTCTTCATTATGCTTATGGAAAAGAAAATAAATTAATTTCTCTATAGGAAAGATGCTAAAGATGTAACATGAATGGATTCAGATGTTTGTCTTCAGAAATGTTTATGTGCCTTTTCCTCATTCAATTCTATGATGGTCCAAAGGATTACAATAGTCATTTTCTCTTTTCGTTTTGTACAGAACACTAGACAGTTAGCAAACTGCTAGCAGTTACATTAAGTGGTTTCTAAATAACTATCTTTTCTTGTTTTTTTAAACTAAAAGTAAACTTTAAAATAAAACTAAAAAGTAAAAAAGAACACATGAGCAAAACACTAACATTAGCTGAGACAGCCATTCCTAGAAAAGTAAATGAAGATGAAAACTAACGAAACTCAAACTGTTAGAAAAAGACAAACTCCCAGCCATGACCTCCCTGAGCAGGATGCTCCTGCATCACATGAAAATGAAGGTTTTTGGGGTTTTAATATTAACAGGAAACCCTTTAAAATATGGTACGAAAATTCATATTACGGATAATAGGTGGTTTATTAGGTCGGCGAGGAGGTGGTATTAGAGGTCGTCGCACCACTTATGAGGCGAAGGAGGTTTTTAGGAGGGGTCACCTGATATAGTCCATAGCTTGACACATAGCCTTAGGGGGGTCAGGGGAAACCACTTTATCGGGTGGGTAATGTTCGGCCATTGGGCACGGCCGATATGGCTTTGGGCCATTGGATGAGGTGGATGTTGATCTAATGTCAGTCAGGCATAGGAAGCATGCGGGAGATAAAGCATGGACATAGGGAGGGTCTCAAATCTTTAAACCTTGGGGGTATCGGTTTCTTTAGGAATTAATCACATATTTAAAACCATCAGGCAGGACTTAATATAGGTTTAACTTAGCTTTGGGTAAAGGTCGGGCATCAGGTGATGTCGATACGACTGCACATCATTGGATTAGGGCGTAGTTGATCGGACGATAATCGGGTTGTGAAATAGTACGAAGGCTGGGGGGGGCTCAATGCTTTAATCACAAGTGATTTGTGATTATTTAAGGTTAAGGAGGGGTTTTATTTGTTTTGTTGGGATATGGGGTAAATGGTATAGTTTATATTAAAACTAAGGGTTGGGGGAATTTAATTATATATAAGAAAAGGTATATTGGGGGTTTATATAATTACATTTAAATTTAATATGAAATGTGATGGGCAGAGTGGATATACCCCTAAGTAAAAAGGTAATGTTTGTGCATATGCTGTATATAGGATAAAATGTTTTTGTTGGGGTTTCCAAATGAAAAGGAATTTAATCATGGAGTCGCTCTACTTTTCCTAGGCAAATGAAGTTTAACCTTAGGAAATGGGGTTTTATTATGGAAATGAAGCGGAAAATGAATTTCATGAAGGGAATTTCAACACTTGATGTCCATAATTCATTAAGTAGAGGGTCTAGTCCCACTAAAAGTCAGAGAAATACTTTGAGATTCTTTGACTTGAAGGATTTAAAGTATTAGAACATATTTGTGGATAGGAAATTAGTGAGTAAAGGGAAAAATGAATGGGGGGGTTAATCAAATTAACTTGTAAACCTTTGCTTTTACCTTCATAATTGATCATACATTTTAGCACATATGTCTAACCATGATGAATGTGTTTTGATCCAATCTACTTTATACCTCAGCAACCTTTCTTCTACTTACCCATCACTTACCCTACCATTTGTTCTTTATTTTATTTGGGTGCATTTAGACTAGCAAAACCTTATCATCCATTTTCCTTTTGAAAATTAATCTATCTAATTCTAACCTTATATCATCCAAGGGCTCAAATTAAACTAATGAGCTCATTTTATTTTCTCTACCTATCTAATGATCTTCCAAGTTTAAACTGTTTAGTCAGATTTTATTCTCTAACTATAAACATAAAATTCAAAGCATAAAATAACCAAGATTAAACAATTTGATTACCATGGATTGTGGTATGAATACCAAGTTGCACACAATCTGCATAAAAGTAAATAGTAGTGGCATTTAGAATTGCACACTTCGATGGTCTCTTTTTGTTTTTGGGGTTCATATATTTTCATTTTTTTTACCTTCTCTTATTATTTTTGTTCTTTGATATTTCTTTTAGGACATACCCTCTTTACATTTTTTAATTATATAATATGGAAAACATTTGCAGAAAGCAAAAGTATGTGCAATATTACAAGGCTTAACCTTAGTCATTCAAAATTATGACTCCTATTGGTAAAGGAACCTAACATATAGCACTGTGATCACAATTTTAGTGCAGAATAATGCTGTAACCAGTTCACCATTCAATTCCCATTACATATGGAAAAAACTGAGACACAAAAAAAAGCAATGTATAGCACAAAATAATGGTTACAACCAACTGATCTGCACAGCACACACTACTTGGCCATTCCAAAGGTTACTACCAATGTAGTTTGCATTCCTAGAGAGACATATGAGAGATGCTTGGCCATTCCAAATGTTACTACCGTTGTAGTGTGTATTCCGTGAGGGACACATGAGAGAGGTTCACATTTCAAAGTGAGGTGAAATAGATATGCGTAAGGTTAAGTGAGTTAGTTAGGTAGTTAGATAGTAGTTACTTGGGTAGTTCGACAATGGATTTAATGGTTTAAAACATTTTAATCATCTAACATTTGATCTAATGGTGCATAAGGGTACAGAGTGGCAGCTGGGAGAGTTGGGGGAACACCTTACCGCGTAATGTTTGTTTTTAGTTTCATTGCCTTTTTATTTAACTTGTTTTTTCCTTTTTTCTATTATTTCTATTTTCATGTATTATTATATTTTCACAATATTTTCAATTTAAAATAACATTATTATATTAGAAACATACTTTAGTAAATTTAATTATAAACAAATATATATTAATAAAAAAACAAGGGCTACATAGTATCTAGTACATACCTCTTAGCTATGTAATTAAATGAAAAAATAACAAAGACAAAAATTTCATCACATAAATTAAACAACTATTAAAATATTGCATTTTTTAATGTCATTACCAAAAATTTAAAAAATTTGATTAAATAATATTGTTTATATTAACACGGATAGATATATTTGTCTATGTGTTTTATTTTTAAAAAACAAGGGCTACATAGTATCTAGCACCTGCAGATTAGCTTAAATATAACTTAATTGAACAAAAAATAACAAAGACAAAAATTTCATCACAAAAATAAAATAACCAATAAAATATTGTATTGTTAAGTGTCATCACCAAAAATTAAGAAATATGATTAACTAATATTGTTTATATTAATACACATATATCTATGTGTGTGTTTTATTTTTATTAATATATTTATTTGTTATAATTAAATTTATTAAAATATATTTTTAACATATAAAATAATTCATCTTTAATTTAAAATATAGACAAAAAAACTAGAATTCGTGTAAATGGAAATAATAGAAAAAGGAAAAAAAAAAACAAAAAAAAAAAAAATGTTAAGTAAAAAAGAAATAAAACTAAAAACAAACAATTAGTAACGAATAGAAATGAAAGTTACAAAGCAACCCATAATAAGACCTCAACCAACCACCTTATACCTAAATAAGTTTAAATAATAATAAAATATAACACAAATTTAATTCCCAATGTTAAACTATGGATAAGCCGAAATTTTTGGTTAAAGACAAACAAACACACATTGAAAGAAAAATTGAATGCCTAATATTATGCATGTGGAAAGTATAATAAATATATTAAAATTTGACAAAAAGATCAAGGGAAAATGCCTACATATAATGAGTAGCTTTATATAATAATTTATAAGGATTAAAAAATGCAACATTTTTTCTCAAAGACAAACTAATGCACAATCAAAGAAAAACTTAATGCGTAATACCAGACATGTGGCTTGTATAATAAATATCTTAAAATTTGACAAAAAATATGACAAGAAAATGCCTAGATATAATGAGTAGTTTTATCTAAGAATTTAAAAAAATTAAAAAAAAAATGCAATTTTTAGTTTCATTTGGAATTCATAAGAACATAAATAAAATGACTAAAATGATTTTTTTCTCTATAGTTCAGTATTATGTTTTAATAAATTTATATTTTGTTAACATTTTAATTTTTATTTTATATAATATATAATATTAAGTAATTACTAGAAAGTTAATAATGATTATATGTTTTTTAAATGTTTTTTAATAACATAATAGTAAGATAATAGATTCAAGATGGAGTTACATTCAAGAGAATGTTACCACTTTTTAGTGAAGGAGACCTTGCTTTAGCTCTTATTTATATTTCTGCTACTCTCATACAACTTTCATGTTACCAAGATCAACAATGGTTTTCCAACTCTACCATGATCTAAGGGACAAGAGCTTGCATAGTTATTCATTTTATAGTGAGATGGGAGGGGCATTCAATATTCAAGAGAAGATTATTTTAATTGTACAATCATTATAACTAGAGGCAAATTCCATTAAGGAACATTAGGAGAGTCCCTATTTCAAGGAACTAACTCGAAGATGGTAAGTTTTAATAAATTTCAATAACTGAAGCATGAAACAAACATGGTTGGTTTTCTTTTCTAATGCTTGGTATTATAAATTATTTGGCATTGATGAAAAAGGTCTTGAAATGTTGAGAGTTGGAACTTGAAATAGACATGTCCTTTATTTTCATGCAAGGCTACCATATGTAGGGTTTTTTCCCATGTCCCAAGAATGTGTGGATACAATGAAAAGGGATTCACACTTGTTCAAATCACATAATAAATCCCTTTGGTGATGTTTTCTCTTGCATCAAATCCTTGACCAAAATAAAAAATCAAATTTGTTTATCTATATATTTCTCTTCCAATGTCTTGTACATGATGTGCTATTATAACAATCAACTAGCATGACCAAATACATATTGTCATAGCACTTGGTGAATTCAAATAATTAAAATAGAAATCTGAGGAATATAAAATTAATAATATTAGGTTTAGCCAAGTTCATGAATATAAAAGTGAAATTATTCTATTATGTTTGCTTCACATATATGAGAATTTAACCAAGCCACCATTTTTATCATGCTTTTGTGAGGATAGTAAATGTAACATAATAAATTTAAAGATTGAATATTTTACCAATTTAGCAAAGATGAGGGAGTCATACACACACACATACATATGATTTTGAAATGGTTGTAAAAATAAAATATTCATATTTAAATTTGAATACTTCTTTTTTCTTTAGCATCATGTACTTAATATAATTCTTTCAGTGTCCAATCTTCCTGAAAGAAATATTGGAACGGGAGAAGAAGAAATAAATGAAAAAAATATATCAACACTTTAAAGCATCTGACCAATCAATACTATAGAACCAAAACAATAATCAAAGAAAAATGAAAAATATGCTAAAAAAACATGTGTCGAACATAAACTCGATGAACAAACGAGACAGAGAGATTGTGAAGAAAAACAAAGAATGATATTTTCATAGAATTCCCAACATGTAATTTTCACCATCATTGCCATATTCAAGCTACCTCACCCTTTTTCAAATGGATACTACTTGTAGTTAATCATATCCTAAAATTCATATCATTACATTCCCCAATGGACATATCTATAATTGAGGTCATAAAGAAACTAATGGAAACCAATTCTATAAAGAGAATAGTATGGAATCCAGGGACCAACCAAAGTCTATAGTCTTTGTCACTTGCACAAATAATTTTTTTGTACCCTCATACTCTCCCCCCAATCTCATTCTATGTTACAAAAGCCATCGACTAATAATATCTCTTCCGTTTTTTGAAATTTATTTTGTACACATTAATATAATGCATGACCAATAACATCTTAAAAATTAACATAAATTTGTAATTAATGGTTCCATTGCAAGGTTTCAAGTTGCACGTGCATGGGTTTCTTATAACATAACCATTCTCTTGGAGTTAACAAGAAATGAAAATTTGAAAAAATAATTAAAATAAGATAGGAACCATAGATAGAAGGTACATCTATAAAATATTTATGTTTAAAAATGTTCGTGAAACATAATTGGACCTACAAATATTATTGGAACATATAAGCAAACTCACTATTAACAAAGAAAAACTCTACTTTCCTCTTACAACATATCCATTTTGTATTTTCTTCGAAATTTCGTTCCTTTTCTTTGGGGGTATGATAGTATTAATAATAATAGTAGAGAGAAATCAAAGTCATTGGATCATGTCGTAGTATTGTTGAAGGAAATTAGGGTATGTAAAAGAAAAGGAGAAGTTGGTCAGGAATGTCAATAAGAAACATCCCGTGTTGAAAATTAGCAGTGGTTTTGGTACCATGAAGAGAGAAAGGAGGACCGTAAGAGGAAAAGAATGAAAAAAATATTGGGCTGGAAGTTGAGGTGAATTGCAAACAAACTTGAGTCAAAAATTTCGAAGAAGTGATATTTGAAAGGAAAAAAATATTGATCATTAATGGCGGTATATCAACCTTTGTGATGTATATTTTTGCATGTATATTGCGTAGTTGGTTTCCAATTCTCATGATGGTAGCAAGTTTCACATGTAGGGTCCACTAAGTGAGTGGCATTGACCTTGTGGCTAATTATCAAAGCATATGAAGAGGAAATAAACCCTTTGATAGGGCAAAGGTCAGCCATGTATCATTGAATATGGTATCCATACACTGCACTTTGCTAAATTATATTCCCCTCTTCAAACTCAATAGGCTTTAATGAAAATTGATCAATAGTTCGATTGCATAAATAGAAATTGGTTGGGATAGCGCTCCTTAACCAGTAGATGTAATGGCTCAGAACCTAATAGGTTATATATCCTAATAGAGCTGTATATGTTGAACGAAAGCAATAGCTCTACAATATTTTTATTAGGATTGCACCTATTTTGGGCAATTGATGTGATGCATTGCCAAATATCTTTACGATTTGCATTTAACAAGACATTAGTGGTCGAGTGAGCCTCACGTTTATCTTTTTTTTAAGATATTTGTGGTGAATAAATAGCTAAATGTGAAATTTGAATTTCTTTATATGCTTTCATTTTTCATGTATTTATTTGAATAATAGTTATGTTTCATTGTCACGTTCTTGGAAAATAAAAATAACAAAATATGAGCATGGGAATTATGTGTTGAAACAATCTCCTATAAGAATTTCTTGTGGGAGACTGTAAAGTAGTTGAAGCAGATTTTTAAGATTTTGGATAAAAATAACAAAATATGAGCATAGGAATTATGTGTTGAAACAATCTCCTATAAGAATTTTTTCTGGGATACTGTAAAGTAGTTGAAGCAGATTGTTAAGAATTTGGATTTTATTTTCTTTTCTTGTCATGGTGAATCAATACTTTGTCGCACAAGCCAGATATACTAGAAACAACTCATACCTCAGCCTGGGACTGAGACGTCCAGAGACCATCAAAGACGTATATCTTTCCAGTATGACTATGATGAGTCATAGTATCCTCCAATGGAATTTGAACCTAGGTGGTAGGGATAACATCCCAATGAGACAACCACTCGATCGTCCCCCAAAGAGACTTAAATCAAAAGATTGTTAAATAGAGTTGAGTAACAAACATAAAGGACAAAGAAAAGTTGAAAGTATATTTTGTTCTTACCAATGATAACAAAGTCGTTTGGAGAATGAATAGGGGTAAGGGAAATCATTTGAAGTTTGCATTATGGATGTTATAATACAGTTTGATTTAAATTATATTGATTGTTATAGTGTGTAGTTTTTAATTTTGATTTTAATTATGGGAGAACTTTTATATTCTATTAGAGTAAATTAAATGCTTTTGAATTTTATATTAACAAGCAAAATGAGAATTAAATTGGTTGGTTTGAAAAGTTGAAATTTAATTATATAAAATAATTTTGTTATGGAAATTTGAAAATCTTATTAACACAATGGTTTAAGAGAAGAACTAAAAAGTAAAAGTATCTAATAAATTAAAATGAATGTCATGGAGATGAAATTACTTAGGTTGATTGAAGTTGAGGAAACAATGGAAAAGCATAAAAATAACCTTAAAAATGAATGGCTCTAGATGAAAACTCAATGTATATGCTCGAAATCATTTTTCCAATCAAATTAACATGATGTCCAGCCATGTAAATAAAACTAAAAAATAGGGTAAATCAGTGACAACCATCAAAGTATACCATATCATCTTACTTCTAAATCTACTAAGAGGCTTTTAACATTATTTTTTTAATCTAGATGGAGATCAATCTTTATATAAGAGTTTTCTTATTTAGTGATTTAGTTTTTTAATATGGCCTTCCCAAATCTTATATTCCTTAGGCGTACTTTTATACCTATAAGGATAATTGCTAATATATCATTATGTTAGTGGAAGTTTATGCAAATTTTTTCATCAAATGTAATAATTATTGAAAAAGTTTAAAATTATTGTTTGTATGTGAAGCAATATTTAAAGAAACATTTTGGTAATAATTATTGAAAAAGGTTAAAATTATTGTTTGTATGTGACGCAATATTTAAAGAAACATTTTGATTAAATACTTGTGAAATGAAGTAATGGCTTAGGCCAAAATTATGATAACCTATTTGCAAGCCTCAACCGTTAGCTTCTTAATGTTTACAAAAATCATTAAGCTTAACAAATGCTACTTAAGCTCTTATTGTGCTGAGAAGGGCATTCTATATCTCAATATGGAGATTTGTAAGTTTGTCCTTCAATCCACAAAGTGGAATATTTTATTAATATCTACACCATAAGAATTTTAAAAATTAAATTATAAATAACAATATAAAACATAAAAATAATCTCTACTCAAACAAAAACTTAAATACCTATATAAATAAACGATTAAAAATCTATTAACATAACAAAAATTACTAAAAAATTATTCGATATTCTGCTCACTCACTGAATTTGCTTTCTCCACTTACAATAATATTCTGCTCACTCACTGAAATTTGCCTTCTCCACTTACAATAAGTTTCATATAATGGAAATGCAACGTCAATAAAGTATAAAGTACTTAGACATATTCGGGAAATTTGTACGTATTATAAAACATTATCAATAGGAATACGAATACAGATACAAATCGATATGTAAATATTGGATCTCAAATTTGGTATCTCTGGAATAAAATAGATAAGAAATGAATAAAGTACATGTTATTTTTTAGACATATTCGGGAAATTTGTACGTATTATAAAACATTATCAACAGGAATACGAATACAGATACAAATCGATATGTAAATATTGGATCTCAAATTTGGTATCTCTGAAATAAAATAGATAAGAAATGAATAAAGTACATGTTATTTTTTAGACATATTCGGGAAATTTGTACGTATTATAAAACATTATCAATAGGAATACGAATACAGATACAAATCGATATGTAAATATTGGATCTCAAATTTGGTATCTCTGAAATAAAATAGATAAGAAATGAATAAAAACGACAAATATAGAGAAGCTGCCCAGAGAGTTGAGAAAATAAACTTTTATTAAGATTTAGTTAATCCTGTCTAAAGAAAATAAACTTTTTTTCAGATTTAGTTATCCTGTGTATATTTACTTTACACAGGAAATCGATGTTGTAGAATGTAGATTCAAGCATGACGCGAAGCAGAGCAAATGTGAATGTAAATATTTGTAATTTTTAATGCCATATATACTACAGGATGTCCAATAGAGATAAAATTGCTTATTGTGAGTTAAATTTTCAAATATTCTCAAATTTGGATTGGATTTGGGTGTTCGTGGCTACGAACAAGACACTATATTGTTATGTTAGTGGAAAACCTATGAACTCTTTATGAAACCAACGTTTTAGACTAGCTAAATGAATCCATTATCTAGCTATATTATTTTGTTATCTTAAATAGTGTAAAAAATGGTGACTGATAACACAAAAATGTAAATTTGAGAATATTTAGAAATTTGTCTCTCATTAAGCAACTGATTATAAGGTTAATCTTTATCTCTATTGGACTAGCCACATGCAATAAGTGTTTTCCACACTCAAAGATGTTGTCAAATCTGTGAATTCTTGGGTTGTTTTTCTCTACAGGGATATGTTTTTCAGTGGCATTGAAATGAGGAGAAGCACAAGTCCATATATATTTTATTGTCTCCGCAAAAAATATAGCAACAAACCAATATAATCTAATGGTATATAATCATTAGTTTTCCTAAAACTGCGTGACAAATACTATAAA
>APFE031214560.1:6829-22206 GCA_000404065.3 Pinus taeda | reverse complement strand
AAATACTATAAATTAGCTATAAAAGTCACAAGTACTATAAATTAGTTTCCTTAAAAATATCTAATAACCGGTTAAATATGACGTAACAATAAAAATCACTTTCCTTTAAAATCTCTAAGAGACTTGTAAATATGGACTTAATAGTTATAAAAGTCACAAGGACTATAAATTAGTTTCCTTAAAAATATCTAATAACCAGTTAAATATAACGTAACAATAAAAATCACTTTCCTTTAAAATCTCTAAGAGACTTGTAAATATGGACTTAATAGTTATAAAAGTCACAAGGACTATAAATTAGTTTCCTTAAAAATATCTAATAACCACTTAAATATTAGGTAACAATAAAAATCACTTTCCTTTAAAATCTCTAAGAGACTTGTAAATATGGACTTAATAGTTATTTTACACCATTTCGAGAAAATAGAAAATTCAAAAATACCTTAAAGGGATTTTTCTTTTTCTCTTGTCTTTTTATGCTGTTGAAACTCTAACATTAAGCATTATTATCTTTAAGATCCGACAATTACTTTTTCTAATAATAGATATTTTTTGGATTTGTATATTTGTATATACACGTTTAGGTATTTGTTGGATTTAGACCATTTTTTTGCATCTTATTCAAAACTTTTTCCTTATTTTAAGCTTTTATATCATTCCATTTTAACTATTAATTATTTTAGGTTTAAGTTTAGTTTTTTAAATCAAAATAAAAAGGTTAATTTAATACCAAGAATTCAACATCTTGCTACAAAATCTTTTTAATTAAATATTTGTAAAATATTAATATGATAATTAGTTAATTTATAATAATTAATATTATTAAATTTAATAACGTTAAATTTATGAAATATTAAATTTAGTATAATATTGAATTTGATATATTATAATATATTAATATATTATGATATATATTGTGCCCCAATGGATAGTTATGTTGGTCGAGTTTTCGTTGTTAAGTACCTTGTCAATTGGGAGGTCATGTGGAAAATCTCCTCGATGCCCTTGGTGTTAGGCTCGACACATTAGGTCGGTGGGTAGGTAGATCCCTTTGGGTCAATCTGCCTGGATTGTTGCACATGGATGTAGTGGTCACTTAGTGAACATGAACCACAGTTGAAAAATATTATGATATATGTTAGCTTTAGATATATATGGGTGGGAAGAACAAAGATGTAGAGTGATAGAGGTAGAAAGTTAAAGAGAATGAGAGAAACGGAGAGAGAGGCAGGTAGGAGAGAAAGGACGAGAAAAAGGAGAGAGGGAGGGACAGAGAGATGCAGATGGAAGGGGAGAGAGGGAGGGAAGAAGAAAGACATAGAGAGAAATGGAGAGAGAGAGGGGGAGTGGCGAGGGATTGATGGAGAGAGTGTGTGTATGTTTGGGGTGAGATAGGGAGACAAAGAAGGAGAGAGAGAGAGAGATGAGGGTGAGATATAGAGTGAAGTGGGAAGAAGAAGACATATAGAGAGAGGAAAATGGAGAGAGATAGGGGGAGTGGCAAGGGAGAGATGGAGAGAGTATGTGTGTGTGTTTTGGGGTGAGATAGAGAGACAAAGAAGAAGAGATGGAGAGAAGGGGTGAGAGAAAGAGAGAGAGAGAAAGAGAGATGAGGGGCAGAGATAGAGAGAGGTGGGAGAGAAAGGGATAGAGAGGAAAGAAGATATCAAAGACATAAGAGAGAGAATGAGAGAGGGAGGTAAGAAGAAAGACATGAAGAGATAACGATGGGGAGGGAGTGATAAGGGAGACGGAGAGAGAGGGAGAGAGGAGAGAATGAATGAAGAGAGATAGAAAGAGGGGTGAGTGAGAGAAGGGGAAGAGAGAGGGAGAGTGAGAGGGAGGGAGAGAGAGATAGATATCCATAAAGAGTGTGTATGTTTTAGAGGTGATAGAGAGAGACAAAGGAGAGACAGAGGGAGGTAGAGATATAGATGGAAGGGGAAGAGAGGGAAGAAGAGAGAGACAGAGAAAGGGAGAGAAAGATAATTATTGAAAGGGAGAGTGTGTGTGTTTTGGGGGGGTGAGATAGAGAGAAAAAAAGGAGATATGGACGGAGATATAGATATAGATGGATTGTGGAGAAAGGGAAGAATATTTTTTGGACTAGAAGCATCGATTTAAGTGTAGATGGTGATTTCTAATCATATCTCATAAATTGCACTGAAGGAGATAAACTCAAAGGAGAGGGGACAAGAGGAATTAAGAGAAAGGTAAGGAGAGGAGTGGGAGAGGGAAAGAAGGGTAAGAGAGAGAGGGAGACACAAATATGGAGGGGAGTGGGAAGGAGGAGAGGGAGAAGGAGATATGGAGGTATATAGTGAGAGGGTTCGAGGGAAAAGAGAGAGAGAGAGAGAGAGAGAGAGAGAGAGGCGAGAAAGGGAGGTAAAGAAAGTATGGGAGAGAGGACTTGAGAGAGAGGAGGAGAGAGGGAGGGACAAATATATGGAGTTGGAAGGGGAGAGAGGGAGGGAATAAGAAATACATAGAGAGATAAAAGTGGAGAGAGAGGGGGAATCGTAAGGGAGATATGGAGAGAGAGTGTGTATGTTTGCGGGTGAGATAAAGAGATAGAGAAGGAGAGATGGAGGAAGATATAGATATAGATTGGGGGGGGACATGGAAGCGTAGTTCTTGCACTATATGCATTGATTTCAGTGTGAATGGTTGTTTTTAATCCTATTTTATTGCTTGCACTAGATGCATTGATTTTAGTCTAGGTACTGATTTCTAATGGAATTTGATTTCTTGTAATAGATGCATTGATTTTTAATTTATAATCATATTTGATTGCTTGCACTAGATGCATTCATTTCGGTGTAGATGTTTCCTAATTCTATTTGATCACTTGCACTAGATGCATTGATTTTAGTGTAGATGTTGATTTCTAATTCTATTTTATTCCTTGCACTAGATGCATTAATTTTAGTGTAGATGTTGATTTCTAATTCTATTTGATAGCTCGCACTAGATCTATTGATTTCAATGGAGATGTTGATTTCTAATTATATTTTATTGTTTGTACTACATGCATTGATTAGTGTAGATGTTGATTTATAATTCTATTTGATTTCTTGCCTTAGATTCATTGATTTCAATCTAGTTGTTGTTTTCTAATTTTATTTGATTGATTGCATTAGATGCATTGATTTCAATGAAGATGTTTTTTTCTAATCCTATTTGATTGCTTGCATCAAATGCATTAATTTCAGTGTAGATGTTCATTTCTGATTTGATGTAACTGGATGTATGATGGTACATTAATTTTAAAGTGATTGGATTAACAATGTGCATTGATATCAATGTAAGCACAAAAAAATATTGACATTATGCATTAATTTTTGTGTTATGGTAATTTAACCTATTAAGATTAGAGAGAAAGAGAGAGAAGATTTGATCTTTGAAACAATAGCTCTCACGTTATGCATTTTGTGTTATGGTAATTCAATGTATTAATATTGGGGAGAAATAGAGAGAAGGTTTGATCTTTGCAACAATAGGTCGAGTTAAAGATTTGGTTGGTTTACTATTTCAACTGCCCTTTTCACATAATTGATGTGAAAAGGTGAAAAAACTAAGAGGGGTGACAATAAGAACAATAGAAGAAAACATAATTGATGTGAAAAGGTGAAAAAACTAAGAGGGGTGACAATAAGAACAATAGAAGAAAATAGTTTGAGACTGATAATAATGAAGACTATTTGTAACTGACTACATTCTTATTATTCACATTTTCTTCCATTCAACACTAATAGAACGTCACTCTGCATTCAAAATTTTATTTCATCATTTATAATCATTAAAATTATTAATAATATCTATCATTTCAACAAAAGGAATCAAAATTAAAACTACTCTTCAAGATATATTTAGTAATACCAGGAGACACACTATTAAGATTAATTAGTTGGCAAACATTGTAATACCTAAAGTTAAATGAAATAGATGTGCAGTGTTAGTTTACAAGATTATCTCCTTTTTCATCAACAAATAATTACTAATAGACAATTACATACACATATAGAAATATAACACAACCACTCTAGCATTCACAAACACTATCATCCAAATCCAAACACATAAACCCATAAACCCACAAACCACTCAAAGCATCATATACAAATCATTCCATGCAAGCGACATAAGCTAAATTAAAGAGAATAATTATATGTTCATGTCAAGAAAAAAACATAATGTAAATTTCAAAGTATGAAGCTTATCTCAAACATATGCATAATAATGATGATCTAAAAATGTGACATTGTTACCCTCAGCTAAAATAAGCCTGATCCTTCTAACAGATCTATCATCTTTCAATATCCCTCGATGGGCAAAACCTTTTCTCAAATTTTAGGGTAAAAAAAAGATTTGAGCCTTGACAATTCCCGAATTAAAAATCTAGACTTGTATAGAGAAAAAAAGTAAATTAATAAATTGAAAATAACTTCTCACGCAAGTTAGAAGTCCAATATTTCTTATCTTCTTTTCTAAACATTTTATACCTTCTTATAAAACTTCTTGGCGAGCTAGTTATTTCATCAAATAAAATAATTACAGAAATGGAGCCTTGAGCCTGCTAGGGCAGCGAGAGTCGAATGTGCTCTCAAGACCAGGCTTGGTGATTTCTTCTTAGTTCTTAGAGGGAACCAAAGAATCGTCTGTGCTTTTTATAAAAATTGCTATTTACTAAAACAATTATAAATCGTATATATTTAACAAAAATTAATGTAACGAATATTTAGATGAGTAAATTGAACTTAATCTCAAATTTGAAAATAAACTAGAGTAAAATCTAAAGCCACACTATCTATGGAATTTTAAAATATTCTTGAAATCTCTAATTAAAATAAAAATAACCAATTAAAAATACCTAATATTAAATATTAGGTAAAACGAAAGGCGAAATAAGAATTGAGAAGTCAAGATAGAGAGAAATGAAATGGTCCCACTTGGTTCTTGCCCCAGTTCACTTTAAAGCGATAATTCATCGTATCTCCGAAAAGTCAGACAAAGCAGACATCTGTGAATATAAGTTTCAACATTTTCTCAACCGTCCACACTTAATTTTATCAAACTTAATTTTCATAAAATGCAACAAAAGGAGAGTTGAGATAATGTTTCTACAGGCTTGAAAGGGAGTCGCATCTTCTAAGTCTTAAAAGGAGATGTAAACACAAAGCACGCTCTTTGAAGACCTTATGAGATCCCTGGTAACAAGTCTATTCTAACTCATACGTTTTTTCCTGCGTTTTCATTGATAGGTTATTTTAGTGTTTTCCGATATGGGATTTTTAAAATCATGTCTTTTTCAGAATTTTTAATTTATTTATATATTTAAAAATTATTTTAAACAATAAAAAATCTTACATTTCTCAAATAACAATATTATTAAATTTCAATTAAAAAAAAATATACATGTACTTTCTGATACAATAATACTTAAAGGATACCAACAAGAATTACAAGGGCTTTCATCTAGGTGAAAACTCTTGTATTTCATGGAGGTATGCTTCCTTTAGCATAGCTTTACCCACTAATTGACAATTTTCTATGTTATTTATAGATGCTAGAACACATTTTAGATTGGAAAAATAATTGCTCTAAAATAGTGTACTTACGAAAGTTCTCTAATAAAATTTGTGGTGATTATTATTGGTAAATTGAAATATACATGGAGAAAAAAGAAAAGTTTACCCAAATTTACTATATAAAATTGCAATCATAATACATGTATAAAGAACCTAGATAGCACCAAAATTTATACCTTCATTATTGAAAGCAATATTCACTTGCCACTGCTATGGTGCAACCTCTAATTGGTAGAACTCAAATTATAAATAACTTCACTAGACATCTTTTACATTGCTTCTACATTGTAATCTTTCTATTTCCTATGAACATTCTCGTAGGTGGATGCCTCTAGTAATTGTTATTACATATATAGCTTCCATAGTATTACATGGGCCTTATTTATTAGAGATGACATCCATACATGGAAATAATTAGAAACATATCTATCTACTTATAAGGTTACATCGGTTATAACCCTAACAATATTGAAACAATAATAATTCACTTGACACATTATTCTTGTTTGATTCATGCTAATGATGACAACTTCTCCCCTTATCTAGCCATGATTAGTATCTCATAAAAATAATGGGCGTTTCTTAAGATTTGGTCATCCCAATACTTAGTGCTCATGGGAATTTTGAATGAATCCAAGTGATCCAAAATATATAGAAGCTAACAAAAAATCATAACTAAATTATGTGAAATCAAAAACCTTTGGAGAACAATTTAACTATCCCAAATGTTTTGAAGGAAAAGGGAAAATATATATAACATCTCCTTATAACATTCAAAATATTACATTAAACTTTAGTATCTAATCCAAAAGAGGATGTGATTTGATCCAGTGACTCTCATTGTAATCAGAAATGCAAATGGTCATTATGAAAGTAAATATGATATCTATAAATTTGAGTTATTATATATAGAAATAATAAGATTACCTTACAAGATGTCAAGCATTTTAACAATAAGAGTTCCAATGATTCTCATCAACTCCAATGTAATGGTTAAAAAGAATTTCAAGATGAATCTTGCAAAGTTGGTAGTGGAGTTTGCTTTTATACCAAACGTAATGGTTTTGCAATTTCTAACAACCTTTTTCGGTCATATCTGTCACATCTCTAAACATAATACTTAATATAATAAAGTGAAAATAAAAATAATTACGATTGTAATTTGTTTATACTATGTCAAAATATATACATATCACATTAAACTCATTTAATACAATTGTCACAATTGCAGTGAAGGCTTTTACTCCGAGTTTATACACACACACACACACACACACACACACCTAAATATACATTAATGTAAATAGTCTCTGATGTAGTACAAGGCTAATGAATTGGAGTCTTAATTTGGCAGACTTGGCTACCCCTAAGTTGGCGAGAGCAATGTCCTGGGCTCTTCATTTGGCTTTGTAACTGTTGTTACTACCTTTGAAGTATCCCTCCATTCACAGTCCTCTAAAACAATGCATAATCCAATGACGATGGGTGAATCCTTATCCTTTTGGTCCGTTGTTTGTGGGGTATTTTCTAGCATTTGTGTTCATTCTGGTAGTCTCATAGCTTCAACCCACAACTCTAGTTTTCTCACAAATTCATCCTCCTTACTTTGAAACTCTCTAATTCATTTCAATACATAGTTTTCCCTTTATTTGTCTCTAACATGATTATATTCTTAATTTCCACACACACATAGAAGGTTGTGATAAAATTCTACTTCAAAGGAGCAGTCTTATGGTTGCAACCCTAACTAGCTATAGGGTTTCATGGTTTAGTTTTAAGTATCACATGTTTACAGTTCTTGTTTGTTACCACATTGCTAAATCTATTTGTTTTGTTTTTCTAGGTTATGTCAAGGTTCTCATTATGCTTGAATATGGCTACTCAAGAGCAAGGTTCCCCTTCAAAATCTGGTTCTAGGGTCACAATTATGTTCCTCTCCCAACCTCTGGGGTATGTGGTTACCGTGTTTTGAATTATTTTGGGTTATGGGTCTTTCGACCATTATGCTAATGTACTCTTAATGGGTCTAAGTTCATATGCGACAAGAGAATATCCTTTCTTTTGAACTGTACTATGTTCTTGGGGTTAAACTCTCTTAGATTCAAGTCATGGGCTTCCATGCCCGTGGTTTTAGATTATGGGTGTGTAATTTAATTATGAGTTTGTAATTTTCTTTTGGTACAAGCATAACCAAACAACTTAGTTATCATTTATGAGTTGTGAATATTTTATATAGGAATTCCTTCCTATTTAAAGACTCTATCTTAAGGGTTTAAGAAATAATGTTTGATAAATATATTAGGATTTTGTACAAAACATTTTGCACAATCCCAGTTTTATATATATATATATACACTTAATTATTTAAAGATCTATTGCTCAGATTTACAGTTTCTCTTCCTATGGTTTTCTTTTGCGAAAGTGTAATACATCTCTTTCCTATTCATTTTCTTTAATTCATGTTCTATTTTATTCGCAACAAGGGGGTAAGGGAATTCGACCTTGTCCCTGAGCTAGGTAATTCTACTTTACAACAATATCTTTCTTGTTGGGGGTTTAGTGTTTTTGGGTTCGGAATTTCCTAAATTTTTAGTTAGTATATGTTTTTCTTATGTAACAATTACGCTCTTATTGCATTCTTTAACTCCTTTCTATCTCAATTATCTTAAAGGAGATGTTTGGCCTTCGTTTTCAGTCTTGAATTCTCCAAGAACGTAGGGCCAAGTATAGAGTGATCTAAAGTTGTTCGTTTAGAAGTAGATGTCTAAAAATACTGTTATAGAATTAATTTTTGTTTTAGATTTGCAATTCCTCAAGCTGGAGAATCCCTATATAGTTCTGAAACAGTTCTTATAACCCCTTCTTTTATTTCTCTTCTTTCCTGAGGGTATTCCTTCTTGTAATCCTAGAGGAGGAATTCTTCCTAAGAACTCTCTGTTTATCTAATCATCAAATCATACAATGTTATTCTTATGATTTCTAGATTATAAATCTCTTTTAGTATGCCTATACTTAAACTGGTTTAGTTAACCCTTATTAAACAATATATTTATGTTCTAAGATAACAATTATTCAACATCTTAAATACTATTGTTGTGCAAGAATACATTTAATCAACATCATACATATTTCATGTTTCAGTAGATCATTCATCCTTCAAAAAGTGATAAATGCTTACCTGGATTTGGTAGTTTAATCACTGTTGACTATTCGGAACAAACCAACTATATGTTGTTGAATTTACCTCCCAACCTTGAGACCCACTTCCAAGCCTGAGTCTCCCCCCGAGCAGTTGTGCACATGCAGTGAGACTAGCATTTCCTTTGTCACAGTTATCTGGTCTTAACCAGACATAGTTTATAAACCGTGTTTGACATATTTGCACGAAAGCCTTTTTCTTGTGTTACTTCTTTCTTTTTCTTCTTCTTTTTTTGTCTCAGGTACTGATACCCTTTTGATCCCTTCCTTAAGAATAAATCTTCAAGGAAGTAGTTAGGGAAAGGTAATCACCTACCCTAACTACCTGATATGTGAGAGCTAAAATTTTATCATCAAAACTTTTGCCTTAAGCACAGTTAAACAAAATAATAAATGTATAAACTTAAATAGTAATATCCAGTTTGTTTAAATGCAGTAATTAATATTTACAATTCTTTGGGACATCACATCTCCCCCCCACAAGATTAAACATCATCTTGATGTTTCTCTACTGCAAACAGATCTGGGAAAGTCTCCCTCATAACTTGTTCATCCTCCCAGGTGACCTCCTCTGACCAAAAGTGCTACGATTGCACTTCAACTTGGATGATAACTCGTTTCCACAGCATTCCTTCTCTTTAATCAAGTATAACAAGGGGTTCAACCCAGAAATCACCTTCTGCTTCGACTACACAAAAATTAAAATTTAGTCAGTTCCTTTCCCTTGACAATTTGTGTTGACAAAATTTATTTAAAATATAATTACTTATATATATTTCCAATTGATTATGTGTTTGGGATCATATATTTTTTATTAACATAGAAACATGGAAAACATTTTGCACACGTATGTGGCCAGGTAAAGCAAGATGGTAGGCCACTAGTTCGATTCAAGCCAGAATTTGGAAAGGACCACAGAATCAGGGTGCTAATTTAACACATCTGCCCCATTGTAATGTACTCTTTTTAGCTTGTACACGAACATAAACATGATATCCAACTTGAAATTCCAGGAAACTTATCTTTTGATCAACATAATTTTTTTGTTGGTCCTAAGTGGCCTATAGATTGGAACATACTTTTTTAAGAATGTCCTCCATTTCCTTTAACATGTTTGGTGCTAGCATAAATTTATCCTCTGGGCTGCCCAAAATCAAGGGTGTCCTGCACTTGTGTCCGTATAATACTTCAAACAGAATCATTTGTAGATATGTATGGTAACTGTTGTTGTAAGAAAATTCTACCAAATGTATGTAATCCTCCCATTTAGATGGTTGTTGCATTACATAAGTTCGCAACATCTCTTCTACTATTTGATTTACTTGGTCATTTTTCCCATCCATTTGACGGCGGTAAGTAGTACTGAAAAGTAGTTGTGTGCCTGACCTTCAAATAAGGCCTTCTAGAAAGTTGATGTAAATTTTACACGGTGGTCGGAAATTATAATCTTTGGTAATCCATGTAATCTAAAAATGGTTTGCATGAATATGTTAACAATTTGTATAGTTTTGTAAGTCGGCGGTACTAGTACAAAGTAATTAGATTTGCTCAACTTATCTATTACCACCATTATTGAGTCATTCTGATTTTTATACTTAGGCAATCTTGTAATCAAATCAATGGAAATGGTTTCCCAGTTCAATTTCGGAACAGGCAACAGGTGGAGTAATCTGGCTAGGTGATGGTGTTCCACTTTCATTTCTTGACATTCTAGATAGCGAGCCCAATACTTAGCTACCTCCTTCTTCATACCGAGCTAGAAATATTCCTTTCTAATTGCAACAATTAACTTTTGGTATCTGGGGTGGCATGCATCCGAAATTTTATGATATCCATTTGAAATTAAATTTTTAACATTTTTCTGGTTAGTACATATGTTCTCCCTCTATAAATTAGTATACCGTCTTGATTTAACTCATATCTTAGCCATTGTCCATTCCTATTTAAATTTTTTGCTTGTTGCCCTAAAAATTTATATTCTAGATCCTGCATTGATGCCTGTTTAATATGCTCATTAAATGTAGTCCTCACTTCACTAAAAGATACCTCATATATATAGTTTATCTTCTTACTTAAGGCATACGTGACTTAGTTCTCCTTTCCTTTCAAGTGTTCTATTTCAAAAGCAAATTCACTTAGGAATTCGACCCAATGACATTGCCTAGCATTCAGAGTGTGCTCCTTAAAATAATTATTTAAAATATGTTGATCAATCATCAATAGAAATTTCTTACCCATCAAGTCATGTTGCCAAATCTTTAATGTGTGAATGACTTCCTTAGCTCTAAGTCATAGGATGAATATTTTTTCTCGTGCTCCTTAAGCTTCCTAGACTCATAGGAAATAACTGTCCTGTCCTGCATTAATATGCCACCTACCCCTTCCTTGCATGCATCCATACATACTACATAATCTTTATTCGGATTTGCAGTGCTAAAAATGGGCGCGGTGGTTAGTAAATGTTTAAGCTGATCAAAACTCCTTTGAAAATCCATGGTCCGCATAAAAGTTTTTCCTTCATTTTGTAGAGGGGTAATAGGATAAGCCACCCTAGAAAATCCTTCAACAAATCACCTATAGTATTTGGCTAGACCCATAAATGTTCTTATACCAGCCACGTCTTTTAGTACTAACCACTCCATTATACTTTTTATTTTCTCTGCATCCCCAACAATTCCTTCCTTGGTAATGACATGTCCTAGATACTAAATTTGTTCTTTAAAGAAATCACATTTGTTATACTTGGCGTAGAATTGATGTTCTCTTAAAACTTGCAGAACAATTTTGAGATGTTCTTTAAGTTCTTCTATTTTCCAAGAGTAAATCAATATATCATCAATAAAAAACAACACAAATGTATCGAAATAGTGATGGAATATACTATTCATGAGGCACATGAAGGTCGCAGAAGTGTTATTTAGCCCGAAGGGAAACACTACAAACTCATAATGCCCATAACAAGTTCTAAATTTTGTCTTCTTCCTTTATTCTAATCTGATGGTAACCTCAACGAAGGTCAATCTTTGAAAACATTGTCTCACCTTTCACCTGATCAAACAACTCATCTATATAAGGTAAGGGGTATTTGTTCTTGATGGTCAGTATATTTAACTAGCAGTAATCCATGCACACTCACAAGGTTCCATCCTTCTTCTTAATGAAAAGCACTGGAGCTCCCCAAGGTGATACACTTGTGCAGATATATTTTTTATCAAGCAAATCTCGTAGTTGGATTTCTAATTATGTTAACTCTGGTATACACATGCAATAAGCAACTCGAGATACCAGAGCAACTCCCAGTATTAACTCAATGGTGAAATCTATGTCCCTCTTTGGAGGAAGTCCCAGACTTTCTTCAAGAAACACATCGAGAAAATTCTGCACCATAGGTATATTTTCTAAATAAACAAATTTTTCCTTTGAATTAGCATATCCTACCTGTATTGCATAAATTTGACATCCTTTTCTGATACATTTTTCTAAATGAGAGGTTGTTGCAGTCTTAATTTTAGTGGTCTTAATATGCCTTGAATTTCCTACCTCTTTCCTTCGTCATCCATATAGTTAATAGTTTTTGTTTTACAGTTAATGAGGGACCAATGCTTTTCCAACAAATCCATGCCTATTAGGACATCATATAATCCTAGGGGAAACACTTTCAAGTCTACCATAAGAGACTGACCTACTAACCTTAAGTGACAACTGCTAACCTTGGCTAACACCCTTCTCTTTTCTCTCATGGCTAGTTGTACTAACAAAGGATTTTTAGAGGTTTCTGTGAACTAGGTATTGAGAGGCTAGGGTTTTTTGGAAACTTGGGCAACCTGTGATCAAAGTACGAAGCTCTAGAGGAGGACAGCGCCAGGCATGCAAAACTTCATAGAAGAGGGCAAGTTCTGACCCAACAAAAGAAAATCACGGGGTCCATTGGGACCCAATCGTACAAACAGGTAATGATGCAAAAAGGGAAAACCCCATTGCATGGGGTGCAGATCTCTGGATCTGAGAAGACAGGAAAGAAGGAACTAAGCAATAAAGGGAAACTAAGTGAGGAGCCTAGGACTACTTAGAGGTGAAAGGAAAAATGTAACAGCAACAGTACAATAGGCAAAGAAAAGGAAAACCTTGTTCCTAAACAGGGACCACAAGAAAAGGACTCTGAGGACAAGATAATAGGAAACATTAAAGATTTGTACCAATCTAAAATAGATCAGGAAGGAACAGACACAGGAGCCAGAAAGCAGGAGAACCAAGGGCATTGGAAGCCTAAAACCACAGAAAACCTTCAGGTAATAATCTTTGACCCAGAACTACAGGCTTACCGAGATCATATGGCAGTACACGCAGTGATCTACAAGTTTATGGGTTTTTGGCCAACAGAACGATCCCTATGCTTATGGATCAAGCAACAATGGAAGCCAAGAGGGGATATAAGGCCTCACTTGGGAGCCAAAGGATTTTTCATGGTGGTTTTCACAAATCTGGATGAGAAGGATCGCATCTTCAACGGAGGACCATATTTTTTTGCCTCAGTCGAACTATACATGAGACCATGGAAGCCCATGTTAGCATTATGATTCTGGCTTGGTTCTATGGTACAGGTGTTATACTTGATGGCAACTCACTCATGTAGCAGATCTCAGTTCAGGCACTCAAAATCATGTAAATTTATATACCCACAGGTAATCCTAGAAGAACCTACGGACCCGCAGGTACGCCGACCAAGGAATGCGGACATGCATGCAGGTTCTCCGCTCATTAGGTGCGGACCCCAGTTTCACTCTCTCCAATGCAGAAAAGCGTGTGCACATGGGAATATTTATGAATGGTTCATGGTATTTAGCCCGACCTATGGTTTTGGCCCGTGTTTTTGCATCTAAAAATATTGATCCAAGGTATTGGGTTCATGGTATTGTGTTACTATGGTTTTGGACCGTGGTATTGTGAAAGGCTTGCCTATAAAAAGGAAAGGAGATCTTTTGGCCAGAGACATGTGTGTGAAATTTGAATATCTTAAGATCTGAAATTTTGGGTGATTGATTTTAAAAGCTAGATCTAAATCAAGGAGAAAACTTAAGGCGAATCTACTAATAAGTTGTGATCGGGTGCATAAGCAGATCTGTGGATCCGACTGATTGTGGCACATTGGAGGACTGTTAATTTGGCCCTAATCAGAAGTCCGTAGGTGATCTGAAGGAGCAGTCCGGGGGGTACGCAGCGCAGAAAAAGGCTCGGTGCAAGGTACGCAGTGCCAGAGAAGGTGCAGTGTGGGCCGCACGCAGCACTGCAAAAGGAGAAGTGCGAGGTACGTAGGGTGAGAAAAGGCATAGTGCGAAAATACGCTGTCTGTCAGACAGTGAGAGTGCGGACCTGAGAAGAAGTACGCAGAGCAGAAGAACCACCATTGCGGATCTGCGCAGTTTTGACTCAGAAGAGCTGCGGATATTTGTAGGCCCCTCTTGGTGAAGTTGCGGACTTATCTTGAAACTTTTTTTGACTGTCTTTTATCTATTGCAGCAGAATTCTGGGTTTAGATTTCTGGTATTACTTTTCTGTTTACAGCATTCTGAAGTGTTGGGTGATTCATTAGTTGAGTGTATAAGGAGATTGGATGATTTGCATGTCCTTGATGACTATTTGATGTCCATGGATCCAATTTGAAAATTGTTGAAACGTGGTCCTTAAAGAAGGAAAAGAGATAAGGGGGTTGTAGCTCCCTTCCAGGAGAGACTGGAAAACGAGAGAGAGTTGTAGCTCTCTGCAAGTTGCAGCCTACATACTGGTAAAGGACTGCACCAGTACAAAATCATTGTATAAGAAGTTTCTAATTGAAAGAAGATAAAGACATATTGCAGCAGGTGGTTTTCACCCACATTGGGTTTCCACCTTATATCTGGTGTTCTTTGGTGTGACTATCTGCTTTTCTTGTTTATGCTCATTATTATATGGTACTGTCATATAAGTTAATGATCAATATCTGAAGATTGAATTAAAGTATAAATCAGGAAAACCTATTGAAAAGAAATTGATAACACTGATTCACCCCCCCCTCTCAGTATTATTTCCAACAATTGGTATCAGAGTATGTCCTTCTGAAGAAGCTTGATTGCTTGAAGGAAGATCTTTCATCATGAGAAACTACGAGAGGTAATCATCAATCAGGCCACCAGTTTTTGATGGGACAAACTTCGTATATTGGAAGGTAAGAGTTACTGCCTATCTTCAATCTCTTGGTACTAAAGTCTGGGATATCATAGATACAGGGTATACTTTTCCATCAGCAACTCCTACAGATCCGACTGAGACAAAGAAATATGAAACAAATGCAAAGGCAGTCAATACTCTATTAGGATGTCTATATCAATCATAATTTGTCAAGGTTATGCAGTATAAATCTGCAAAAGAAATATGGGACAAGATTGTACTGAGCTATGAAGGAGATGATCAGGTAAAACGAGCAAAACTTCAAACCCTCAGAATTCAGTATGAAAATCTCAGATTGTACAATGATGAAGGTGTGGCTAACTATTTTCTTCGTGTAGATGAGATTGTTAATTGTATGAAAAATTTGGGTGAAGAAGTAAAAGAGGC
>APFE031214551.1:0-15531 GCA_000404065.3 Pinus taeda | reverse complement strand
AGTCAATATTTATTTTTAATGTCCAAAACTATTTAAAATCAATATATTAATTATACAAAATATTTAAAAAAAAAGGATAAACAAAAAAGAGAATTACCATAGAGGTTATTGTTATGTTATGGGTTCTATTTTCGTCATGAAAGCCCATGCGGCTTGAGCTAAGAGTTTTTATTTTACAACATATTCAGCATTTTTCTCTCGGGAGTACATCTATTATAAAAAAAAATAAAAAAATTCAAGGACTTGTACTGTTACATTTATATACTAAATAATTTGATTTTTCCTAAACCAATAATTTACTTTCTTGAAATTTTAAAACGCAGAAGAAGAAGATCAAATACTTGATGAAAAACTGTATGTATTCATGAAACGATTTGACAGCTTCCATGCAATCTTCTTCTCCCTCAGACTTCATACAAAACTTCAATAATTTCTTCGGAGAAATGAAGTAATGCAAACTTTTTAATGGAAAATAAATCCACACGATAACGTCCTCCCCAGATATGTTGAGACGTAGGTGGTCTCTCGCATATTTATTCCTCTTGGGAGCGGTTGTCATGGATCACCAGATGTCTCACATGGTATTTCGCGAGTATAACCACTCGCCCCCTTTGCAGAAACCACAAATTGAACATCAGGAAGTGAACAGACTCCCAAGATAGACAGCAACAACATTGTGGATCCGAACTTCATATTTTCAGTCTTACAATCTCGCAACAAAGACATTGAGGCAACAACATTGTCGATCAAACACACGACCCTCTTGCAACAAAAATACCGAGCCAACAACATTTTGTATCGAACACAAATGGCCACACCTTGAAACAATTGGGAGAGATTGGTATTTTGAAATCCCGTATCAACAATGACTATTAATTCTGGATTAACTAAACGCTACGGTTGAAAACATTGCATTGTGAAATTCGCGTTGAACAATGAGAAAACAGCTCGAATTCCTCTGGCATTCCCGTGCAGCTCTTAACTAAATGTTAGGGTTGAATTAGAAATATTAATTACAATAACTCAGAAAAGTAAAACGGAAAAAAGCAAAACGTTAACTAAATTTAGAAAGCTAAATATTATACACATTCTTGAATGTTCCAAAAACAAAACAAAAAAGTTGCGATGGTGAAATCCGCCTAGAATAAACGGCTCAAATTCAACTAAATGTTAGAGTTGAATTCAAGATATATTAATTACAACCACCCAAATTACCTTCCAAATATGTAAAGCACATTTCGAAAACCAACTGCCATAACACTTCCAAATATCTAAAGCACATTTCGAAGTACTTTCCAATGGTGAAACGTACTTTTCAATGGTTTGCTTCTCTAAAGCGGCAGCATATAACCACTGCAATGGCACTACCAAATGTCTAAAGCGGCAGCATATAACCGCTGCTGCAACATTTGTTTTATTTTATTGGCAAAGACACAGCTATAAACTTAAAAATATTTTCCAATGATTTAGGTCACTTACAATGAATTAAGGAAATCAATAACATTCGTAGTAATGTCCAGAACTGCGGAACCCGTTTTCAAAACAGCCGTAGCGCTTATCCCTTGCGTTGCCGCTCCCGTTGACGAAGAGCTTATCACGTGCGCTGCCCTTGCCGTCGACGAAGAGCTTCTCATTTGGGCTGCCGCTACCGTTCCTGAAGGGGCTCCCGTGAATATGTGGCCGCGGGGCACCTCAAGCGGCGATATCGACTGCATTCTCATCTCTTCCAACGGATCCACAGGTAATTTAGCTCAAAAAATGTTATCTAAATTTAAAACGCTGAATATTAATTACATTCACGAAAGTTCCACAAACAAAAACAACATTTAACTTTTTTCTTTTTGGGTAACTTTTTATTTTTTGGGCTGTTCTAATTATTATTTCTTGAATTCAACCTTAACATTTATTTAAGAGTCCGTTAATTCATAGCCGTTTACTCAACCCTAACAATCGCAATCTCTTCGACCAAAGAATCCGAATTCGTGCGGTTTATTCATAGCCGTTTCCTCATTGTTCAAGCTGGATTTAAAAATAGCAATCTTTCCCAATCGTTTCAAGATGTGCCCAATCGTTTCAAAAAGAATTATATGAGTATGTTCGACCATAAGTCAGATTGAATATAAGTCAAATTGAATATCCACAATGTTGTTGTCTCTGTATATGAATCTTTGTTGGGAGAGGGTCGTGTGTTCGATCCACAGTGTTGTTGGCTCTGTATTTTTATTGTGGAGAGAGTGTTGTGCTTTCCATTCACGATTTACATTGTTGAGAGAGCCTTGTGTGTTCCATCCATGATCCACAATGTTGTTGCCTTTGTATCTTTGTTGAGAGAGCATTGTGTGTTCCATCCACGTTCCTCTGCATCTTTGTTTGGCAAGAATCAGATTAAATATAACTCAGATTGAATATATGAAAGTTGTGTGTTCGATCCACAATGTTGTTGCCTCTGTATCTCTATCTTTGTTGGGAAAGGGTCGTGTGTTCGACTCACAATGTTGTTTCTCTGTATCTCTGTTGTATCTCTGTTGAGAGAGCGTAATGAATATATGAAAGTCGTGTGTTGTATTCACGTTCCTCTGTATCTTCGTTTCAAGAGGGTCAAACTAAATATATGAAGGGTCTTGTGGGTCCTGTGTTCGATCAACGCTCCTCTGTATCTTTGTTGGGAAAGCGGCTCTGTATCTTTGTTGGGAGAGCGTTAGAATGAAGGTCGTGTCTTCGATCCACGCTCAACACAGCTAGCACTTCATAACTCTACTTCAAATCATGTTGGAGGTAAGGAGGCTATTTCTTTCGATTCAAATTATCTCGACATTCTTGACGCATGCATTTCCTTCTTCAATCTTTGTTTTACTTCTTCTTCGATCTTTGTTATCTTTGTTTTAAATTCTTGGTTATAAAAAAATTTTGCAACTGTGGAAATAGTTGATGGAAAGTTGTTTTGAAGTCATGCTCTTTTTTGCAACTATAAATGGGATTTATTGATAATTTTGTTTGCAGAATCCTGGTTTTAAAGTGTGGTTTATAAAAAAATATTCTGCAACTATGGATATCGTTTAGGGATAATTTTGTTTGTACATTTAAAACTATGAGCCTTGATTTAAAGTAGGGTTTATAAAATTTTTCCTAGAATTAGGGATATTGTTCATCGATAATTTTGTTTGCACATTTGGAATCATGCCTCTTTTTCGAACCTCGTTTTAAAGTAGTGTTTATAATTTTTTCATGCAACTATGGATATCTTTTTCTAATAATTCTATTAGCACATTTGAAACCATACAACTATGACTATTTTTCGAACCTTGTTTTAGAGTAGGGTTTATAATTTTTGTCCACAACTATAGATATTGTTTACGAATAATTCTATTTGCAACTATGGATATAGTTTTTGAATAATTTTGTTTGTAAATTTCAAAATATGCATGTTATTCGAGTCTTTTAAACTAGGTGTATAATTTTTTCTACAACTATGCATAGCGTTTATAGATAATTTTGTTTGCACATTTAAAATGTTAACCACTTGTTTATAATTCTATTCTCTAGAGTCACCTTAATCCTTCACAGATCCATTTCCAACTTGTGAGTGTGATGTCCTTTGCTTCCTTCTATGCCATCACATATGCAAGGGGTGAGAAAATACTCTGTGTCCATGATCTGGTAAATGATATTGTCGATAGCCCAGATTGTGTGTCTTCAACCCTGCACAGGAGACCAAAACCAATATTCAAACCATTAAAAAGCTCCATTATCAGACCCGTGTGTAGTGAGATCATTCCCTAGAAATGACGCAGAAGATTGATCCAATGTCTACAGGAACTGGACTGCATAAGGAAAGTGGAAAGAATTAGAAACCCTAGCCATCACAACGATCTCGTCCTCTTGACATAGCTACCCTATCAACCTTTAATTTGATTTCTTAATTAATATATTCTTATCTTACATTATAATCAATTTTTTATTTAATTTAATAAATGTAAGATCATAATTAGTATATTAGTTAATAAATTTTTATGGTACAAAATGGGTGGATTTTATAACTTGTTAAATTTATTTAGTATAAAATCAAAATTTCACAAATATTTTTAGTCAATTAACTGTATAGATATAAATGACCGTGACAATAACACAAGTAACAATGTCTGTGGGTTTTCCCTATAAGAATCATCGCCAATTCTTGTATGATTGAAAATCACAAGTTTTCATGATTTCTTTTAATCAATATATACTTTTCAACAATACATATAATCACAACATCAAAGGTGACTATGACCATGGATTCTTTTGTAACCCAAATCATTCAATGTAAAATTAAAAAGATTGCAAATGGCCCTCATATTTATGATAAATACAAAGAAAATAAACATAAAATTTACAAATTGATGTTTTATCATGATAGAATTTTAAATGTATGTGGTTTTACTTTGAGCTATGTATTTATTTGTTGTGCTTTTGTTTGTGTGTGGTCGTTTGTTGTGTATAATATTTTTACACATATGTAATGTCATAAAATAATTCTATAATGAGCATAATTTGTATATTAACTTATTAATCTTTAAATTGTTGTTTAATTTAATTGATATGATTTTTATAATTAGTTAGAGGTTATGTTTTATGATGAATTTTAAATGTTTGTGTTTTCATTTTATGTAATGTATTCCTTTATTTATTTATGATGTTGTTTGTGTATAATTTTAGCACACAAGAAAGGAAGGTCATTGCCCAAATTGTCTATTGACATAATACAAATCACCTTTATGATGATTTTACACACAGAAAATATAATATGCAAGAATTACAGTTCCAATTAATTAAATGTGTATTAAACTATATATGTTCAAATCACGATTTAGTTTAACGAAATTCCATTTATTTTTACAAATGGCCATAACATCATGAATGGCTATGGATTTTTTTGTAAGTATCATTATTCAATACATCTTTGAGAATAAAATTATTTTATAAATATTTTTAATCAATATCTATTGATAAGTAGTTACAAATCCATGTTTTATGATCGTACAATTTTAAATATTTGTGTTTTTATTTTATGTAACGTACTGGTTTGTTTGTTTGTGTTTGTATTTGTGTTTGTATCTCTATAAATTCGTGAACATAGAAAAAGTATTAGAATAACTTTATACAAATAACTTATATGATTATTTTAGGCATGCATAGTATCCAATGGAAGAATTACACTTCAAATGAATTGATTGCTTTCATAACTTATCTATCTTAAATTTAACAAGAGCTCACTTATTTTGGTAAATGAACATGACATCATGAATGACAATGTATTCTTTTTTGTAACCACCACTCTTCAATGTGAGTATTTGAAAATCAAAATTATTAATTAATATATTCTTATAATTAATTACGATTTTATGTTTTATGATATAATTTCAAATGTTTGTGATTGTATTTTTTTGTGTATGTGTTTGTGTTTTGCATATTTTATAAGTATTTTTAATCAATATATATTTAGAATTAGTGACAAATCCATGTTTTATGATGGAAAGGAATGTGTTGGAATATTCATGGTAATATTGAAATATTAATGTTAAGATTTCTGAACCCATGGAATATGTTAGAATATTCATTAAATAGTGGTGGTTACAAAAAGGAATACATTGTCATTGAGGATGTCATGGTCATTTACCAAAATAAGTGAGCTTTTATTAAATTTAAGATAGATAACTTATGCAAGAATTCAATTCATTTGAAGTGTAATTCTTGCATTGGATACTATGCATGCTTAAAATCATCATAGAAGTTATTTGTATAAAGTTATACTAATAGTTTTTTTTTTTTGTGTTGACGAATTTATAGAGATACAAGCACAAACAATCAAATGATTACTTAAACTAAAAACACAAAATATTTAAAATTCTACAATCATAAAACATGGATTTGTAACTAATTATCAATATATATTGATTAAAAATACTTATAAAATAATTTGATTCTCAAAGATGGATTGAATAATGATATTTACAAAAAAACCTGTATCCATTCATGATGTTATGGTCATTTGCAAAAATAAATAGAATTTTATTAAAGTGAATGCTAATTTAAACATAGCCACCACTCTATAGCCATCACTCTATCGAAAAATTCTATAACCATCACTCTATTAAAAAGTAAAAATTAAATACTAAAAAAATCATATTACAAATATATATATTTAGGTACATTAATATAAAAATTAATGATTAAAAAACATATGGGGATACATAATTTACAAACTTAAAATACATATAACTAAATTTGTGAAAACATATTTATGATTCATTAATTGTGTTATGTTGAAATGTGTGTATACCTTATATTAGGATTTCTATAATTTTAATTTAATTATCAATAATCAATAGGTTGATGCTAGAGATTTAATAATCAATAACTACTATTTTTAATATTATTCATGAGTAAAATGTTGAGATTTATTTTAAATTTAGTTATGATCTCTTCCTTCTCAATTTAAAGAAAAAATATATTTCATAACTAATTTAAAATATCCCCTATATATATATCATTTTGACTATAAAATGATTTATTGGTTTTATTATAGCTATTGTGACCATATAGTTAAATGGATTGAAAATTTCTATAGCCATCACTCTTTGATGAGAATAAAAACACTAACCCCATTATACATATTGCATTAACCACATTAAAAAATTCATAAAAGTTAACTAAACTATATTATTATTATTATTGGAGTTATATAATATATAATAATATGTTTATCCATGTAGATTCACATACACATGAAAGGAATGCCTTATTTTGGATTGGAGTGACTTTAAATTAATCATGCAGAGAATGTTAGGGATGGTTTTGAGATAAGTAGAGTCTAACCTCAGTAATATAGATGAAATCCTTCAATTTGATGCTCTATTGTAAAGAATAACATTAGTACGTATACATGTATTCTTTTATAAAGAAAAACGAGTTATTGTTTAATCATAAAATGAAAAGTATAAGAATATTGTACAATATTAGAAGGAACTCCATGTATGAAGGGTAGTTAATTTTGAAACAATTGAGAAAAATAGAAGTTACGTTGAAATCCTTTGAGGGGATCGTAACCAACATGTGATACATCGCGACCAGTGTGTATATATTTTATTATATTTACATATATTTTAATGTTTTTACTAAAATATATTTATTAATTTGTGAATAACCATCAAAAAAATATATTTTTGTATTGTAATATTATTTTATTCTAAATCACCTGGAAGGTGTCCTCCATATGTCAGATTCATTCGAAGGGGGATTTCAACAAGTTTAGTGAAACATTAATGTGTATAATGGTTTCGTTATATTTTTAAAATTATCTTTTATTATATTTATAAAGAAATAAATGGGAATGCATTGGATATTTGCATAATATCAATGAAAGTCATTGCCATTGAATTCAACAATGCTTTAGATTTCAATACAAAGCCTCAACATTTAACTTAGAATTTATGTGACAAAATGAAATAAAAAAGAAAAACAAAACAAAAAATTAAATATTAAAAAAATCATATTACATATATCTATATTTATGTATATTACTACAAATATTAGTGATTAAAAAATACAAAATTTACAAATTCAAAATACATATAACTAAATTTGTGAAAACATATTTATGATTTCTTAATTTTGTTATTTTGATACGTGTGTATACCTTATAATAGGATTTCTAGAATTTAAATTTAATTATCAATAATCAATAGGTTGATGCTAGAGATTCAATAATCAATAATTAATATATCTAATATTAGTCATGAATAAAAGGTTGATATTTATTTAAAAAATAGTTATTATCTCTATTCATTCTCAATTTAATTAAAAAAATAATTTCAAAAGTAATTTAAAATATACTATATATATAATATTTTGACTATAAAGTGACTTATTGGTTTTATTATAGCCATTGTGACCATATAGTTATATGGATTGGAAAATTTCTATAGCTATCACTCTACAACAAGAATCAAAACACTAACCCCATTATACTTATTACATTAAAAAAATCATAAACGTTAACCAAACTATATTATTATTATTATTATTATTATTATTATTATTAGAGTTGTATATTATATAAAAATATGTTTATCCGTGTAGTTTCACACACACTATTATTATGGAAATCCTTTAATTGCAAAATAGTTCTTCTTAAACTAATTAATTTGAGATAATTTAGATAATAGAGTAAACCTAACTTGGATCTAAATATTATCATTGATATATCAATATTACCATGTATATTCCATTGGTTCAAAAATCTTATCATTTATATGTTAATATTACCATGAATATTCCAACACATTCCGTGGGGTTTAAATATCTACGATCAACCTAATAATTAAATTATAACTATGGAAGATCTATTCTTACAACTAGCATAATTATAGGCATATATATTTTGGAATTTATTTTATATTTATATTAAAAATAAAATATTAACATTAAACTAACACAAAGTAGGGAAGTCACATAAATTAAAAGGCGGAAGTACAAATAGATTTAAATCCATGATAACCATGAGAATGGTTACTCCTTTACTCCTATCACTTTTCATAGATTTAAAAAAACATAGACATTAACTAAATTATAACTTTATTACAGATTATATTTTCATTATTTATAAAAATATTTTTTTGTATGCATATTTCAACAACAACAAAAAATATTAGTGGAAATTTTTAGTGGTTAAATATGTCAATATTACTATGAATGTTCCAATAGATTCCATCCAGTTTAAATATATGACATCAACTTAATAATTAAATTATAACTATGAGAGATCTGTTCTTCCAATTAGCATAATTATAGGCATATCTATTTTGGAATTTATTTTCAATTTAAGTTGAAAAAAAGTATTAACATTAAATTAACAAACTAGGGATGTCATATAAATTAAATGGGGATAGAACTGCAAATAAAATCCAATCCATGATAATCATCAAAAGAGTACTCCATTATACCTATCACATTTCCTAGATTAAAAGAAACATATAAATTAACTAAATTATAAATTTATTACAAGTTATATTATGATTATTTATAATAATATTTGTTTTCATGCATATTTCAACAAAAAATAATCTTAGTGGAAACTTTTAGCAGTGAAATTTAGCCCTTGGATGAAATTAAAGGGTTTCAAATTTTGACTGGAATACTTTTTTATATCATAGTGAATTATTAATAGTAGCCCCAAAAACATTTTATAAGAAAATGAAGTATGGAGGTTGGAATTGCCTTATTTTAAGGGGTCATGTAAAAAATAAAATGTCTCCTAAAATTAGGAGCTACTAATTTCCATTTACCCCAATTTTCAAGGACAAGGATTTATGGTAGCAATTTATCCCTTCTCATTTGGTTTTAAATGGGCTCTTTACTTCCCCTTGGATGAAATTAAACGGTTTCAAATTTTGATTGGAATAGTTTTTTGTATCATAGTGAATTATTAATAGTATCCCAAAGATCATTTTATAAGAAAATTAGGCATAGAGCACAACATTGCCTTATTTTAAGGGAGAGCTGGAAAAATGAAACAACTCCTGAAATTAGGAGCTACTAGTTTCCATTTACCCCAATTTTCAAGGACAATGATTTATGGTAGCCATTTCTCTCTTCTCATTTGGTTTAAAATTAGCTCTTTATTTTAGTGGCCCTTATATCATGGTATTGAGATTAATTTGCGGAGAACGACACACATTTAAGTATTTAATAATATTCTTTCCCTTTTTAAGTTTTCATACTAGGCTTTTGTATTTGCTTTACATTCCAATACCTCAAGTATTCTCTCATTTCTCTATTGAATTTTTTTGTTTAATTTTTCGGAAATATAATAATTTTTTGTTTGGAAAATCCCCAAAATTTGTTCTTGGGATTTCAAAATTACACTTGCCCTATTACAATTTTTGTATCTAATGGTTGGAAAAAAATATCATTTAATTTTTAATTTGTGGCAGCCATGTGGGTGGGGTTGTCTTTAAGTTCATTGAATCAACCTCCAATATTTTTCTTTTTTTTATTGAAATCTAAACTTTTCTACAACACCTTTCTCTTGTATATTACTCTTTGGAATTCATTTATAGTCTTCGTTAATGCATATAAAATTTTAGGGGAGATTTTTTTCAGAAAATTGAAATTTGAGGGCTCAAAACTTTGGGGATTGATTTTTTTTTATCGAAATAGTGACTAAGGATGATTATCCAAAATATTAAGTTATATTTTATATTTTTTACACCATTAGGTCCTAATAAAATAAAAATTAAATTCATAGAAACAAGACTTCACATTCCTAAGTGTAGAAACATGCTTTACGTTAACTTCCCTCCTTTTTCTGTGAGTGGGAAAAGTCCAATTTTGTGTCTGTCCAACCAGCACCACCTCATCATAGAAGGGGACAACAATAGCTCTATTTCCCTTCAAGAGATCCTGTCCAAGTATGATATCAAATTCGTTCATATCCATCACCGTGAAGTCCAACTGACCTGTCGAGTCTTTTATCTGCACAGGCACTTCGTGTGCCAAACCCGCCACCTTAGCTCTAGAGTTCACTGCCTTGACCTCCATGTTCGATGGGAGGATCATCAATCTGACCTCTCTTGCCAACCATGTCATCATAAAGTTATGAGTGGCCCCTGTGTCCACAAGAGTTGGAATGGTCTTGCCACGGACCATCAAGTCCATGAAACCCCGACTGTTCATCCATGATTTATCCATAACTTGTCCTTGCATACATACCTGTTCACTGCGTTCATCATCAAGCAACGGCTTCACCATCTGTGAACTTGCTCTGATACCACCTGTCATGCCCCCAATTCTTTTTTCCTTTAATTGGTCGGGTGCGGCACCGCCTAAGTAACCAACATTTTCCATTATTATGTTACTTTATGAACTACGACTTCAATCATTTATATCAAACATGAAATACTTTATAATGTGCGGAAACCATAATAAACGACATGATAAACGACAACAAGAACACCAACAATATGAAAGAGATTTTTTTTTATTATAATGCGAAATAGTACAATGGTCGGGAGTGTCGCTCCGCCGGCGTTCATAAATGAGGTTGGGCACCCGCCCGTGCAAGGGCGCCCTCCGGTGCAAGAGCGCACGACAGTCACACCACAAATCTCACTCAATATACAACCAAATAGCACAACTGTGCCAGAACGGGCGGGCGCACCTGTGCACACCTACACAAACAACAAACGATGTGTCAACCGGCAGTCGGGCGGTTCACCCTCGCCCTCAACCTGAACGATTACCCGGCGGGCGGTTCACCTGCACCCTCAACCGATTCTCAACCGCGCCTTCACCGTTTCTCCGTGTGCCTTTGCCCGACAGGTGGGTGCATCTCCTATACGCCTTGCTGCGGCTACCAAGTGCGCACTTCTCCTTTGTGTGATGAATACTTGTGATGATTCGATGATTCTTCCAAATGAGCGCTCCACCAAATGCTTATACGCTCACCATGTGTGGCGACCTCCCCTCGGTCGACCCACCAACGCCATTGTTTATTCATGTGCCGACGCCCTCAACCGATGTGCGACACCCCTATGTCAAGTCGGCTCGCCCATCGCTCATCCACGCCCAGCTCGCATATAAACGATGGTTCCATGCCTTAGTCGGTTTTTCTAAGTGAGGAGAGTGCGCGCCTGGCTACATAACCGCAGGGCGTTACATGGGGTATGCATGCGTTTGCATTCTCTGACAAGATTTCAAAAAGTTAGGCATCAGCTCTCACTCAGCTGTGCACCAACGAGCGGTTTGATTCACTCTCTCCATGCATGGAAAGCATGGAAAGCTCAATCCTTATTTATTTCCTCGTCTCCACAATGGCTATGCTTTTTTCAATTTAATATTTCCCATAACACATCATGGCCATTTTATGCACCTACCATCGCATAATCTCCACCATGTTTTCCATTTTAAAATGCTTTCTGTGTGGTCTCCACACTCCTGAGCTGGCAAATACCCATTTTCAAATTCGGAGTGGCGTTGTCGGGCGATGTAGAATTGAATTCAGATTTTTTAAAGTCTGTTAACTATATTATAAATTTGGAATTATATATATGTAGCAAAATTTATTAATTTAAATGCAAATTAGAAATATTCTAATTACAAATATAGTAAAATTCGTTAACCATTTAACACTAAATTTTGTTAACCATATTTTTGATATTGATAACTTAACTATCCATTTGAGATTAACAATTTTGCATGTTAGTTATTAAAAATTAATGTAACAGAGTAAGGAACACGTTAAATTTTTAGGCTCTATATTAAATATATTAATCACTTGTGTGAATAATATACATATTCAATATTATATATATAACTAACAATGCTGAAAATTTTGTCCTTTTAATTCTAAAAGAGTAAAATCCACATCAATTAAATAATTTATCTCAAGTTTGTTTTTTGTTATCATTATTTATTTTATTTTTATTCTTTTAATTTTAAATTTTATATTATTAAGATATACATATAAATTATATTTAAAATTTTACATATTTTGACAAGGAATAGTCATTGTAGTAATTGTTTCTTGCCTATTATTTAGTTATTTCCAATTGGTTATAATATTTTTTGAGCAAATTATTGTCATTTATTACAGTGAATGTATAGCTTATCAAAATATAAAGATTTTTATGTGTTAATCAATAGCTTTATCTAATATAGTTTTTCATGCTTCAACTAATACATTCTCAATGCTTTAAATGGAAAAATAATGCTCCTTATCTCAAAGCTTCATTAGCTTCATTAGCTTCATAACTTTGATTATAACTATAATATCACTAATTTAGCTTACAATCCTTTTGTGACCATAACAACAATCATGCAAAATAAACTGGAGAAGTAAAGGTAAAGATACTCCCACAAGGCACACCAAAGGGCCTTTGTAACACATAGAGAACCCATGTATTTAGACTGAAGGTAACTCCATTGATATCCAAGAATTTTGGAAATATTTAATTGAATAGCAATAGGAGCATTGAAGAAGAATATACGTAGTTTACCATGAATTATACTTGTGCCCAAAGCTACCATAAGGTATTCTAGTACCTATTTGGAGGCATGAGCTTCTCCTACTATTGGTGCAAACATAAGAAGAGTTTCATCTACAAATTGTTGATAACATGCAATTTGATCATCCCCGTGAAGTTCCATACCCCTAGTTTTGTTTGAGGGTGCCATAGCCTTAATAGCTCAGCTCATTCCTTTTTCCCATTAGTAAGAATAAGTAGGATAATGAGTCCCCTTGTCTAATTCCACAAGGTGGACTAAATGTTGACGAGGGTGGTCCACTTATGAGAATCAAGAAGAAGGCTTTGGAAATAAAAGAGATAATCTAATTTATCTATTTGTCAGAAAACCCAAAGGTGAAACAGATGTGATAGATGTATTGCTAGTTGGTTATAGCAAAGTAATTGGGCATGTCAAGCTTAATGACCATACCCAAATTTTGAAATCTTTATAGGTCAAATTAATTCATGGGCCAAAAGGATGTTATAAAGAGTTTTTCCACCTTCACCATAACTAGATTTCTCCTAGAAGATGAGATTTTACATTCTTTGACATGTCTTCCTTAGAAATACATGTGAATTAGGTGGTATTTTGTTTGTGAGTATTGGGGATGTTATGCAAAATAACTAAAATATTGATGGCTAAATGAAGGAGAGAAGAACATTCAATTATTCCATTTATCCATGTTTTAACATCAACATCATAACACAATTTCAGCCCTAAAACACAATTAGGGCTTTAAGTTATAGTGAGATGCTAACATTGAAAAGGAATTGAAAAATTACTACTAATATTTTTCTCACTAAAAAAAAAAGGTATTTAAGGGATTCCATTGAAAGAATTACATAGAACATCCCCAGTTTGATTACATCGAACTAGTAGCCATTTAAATGTTCAAAGAAAAACACCTATTCGAGATGGCTTTGCCTTAGACATCTTTCAATCATATTAGGCCATCATTAAGTCACATGTTTGGGAATTTGTTTGGGATTTTACATAACATCCCGAATACTAACAAACATAATGCTGCCTACTTCACACAAATTCCTAAGGAAGACATGAGAAATCTCATCTTCTAGGAGAAATCTAGTTATGGTGAAGGTGGAAAAATCTTTTATAGCATCATTTTGGCCCATGAATTGATTCAATCTATAAAGATTTCAAAATTTGGGTATGGTCATTAAGATTGACATGCCCAATTATTTTGGTAGACTCAACTAGCAATACATCTATCACATCCTTTTCACCTTTGGGTTTTCTGACAAATAGAAAAATTAGATTATCTCTCTTATTTACAAGGCCTTCTTCTTGATTCTCATAGATGGACCACCCTCCTCAACATTTAGTCCACCTTGTGGAATTAGACAAGGGGACCTATTATCCTACTTCTTCTTTCTAATGGAAAAAGGAATGAGTTGAGCTATTAAGGTTGTGGTACCCTCAAACAAAACTAGGGGTATGTAACTTCACGGGGATGATCAAATTGCATTTTATCAACAATTTGTAGATGAAACTCTTATTATGTTTGCACCAATAGTAGGAGAAGCTCATGCCTCCAAATGGGTACTAGAATAAGTACTATCATGGACATATAAATGATATGATTGTAAATCACTTCGAAAACTATGGGGTTGGCAGCATTTTCCCAAGGAATGGACCAAGACATGGAGAATGACATTTGCTTTATCATAAATGTTGTAATAGATTAATATATTATATCTATTGTGGAATACTCCAATATCACTACTTTGATGATGTGAATTGGAACGTTTTCATAAATTCTTTAAAGTAAGAAGAAGTGTTTCCATAACACAAAAAGTAGAAGCCATAAAATTCATATATAATAGTAAGAAAAACAGACGGTAAAAAAATTTGAATAAAGTATTACAGAATGTGACAAAATGAAGTAGTATAGAGTGTCCTAAATGACATTCAAATTCACCTAGTCGTTATGTAATCACTAAAGGTTCCAACTATTTATAATTTTATCAGAACATCGGAAATGTAAGTCCAAGAAGGAGAAACATATGGGGAAGGGAGGGAGTAGGATGGAAGGAGAGGGAGAAAGAAAGGGAGGTAGAGGGAGGGGAACAATTTAAGGGAAGAGAGAGTGATAGACTTAGTGTTGGAGAGGGATAGGGTAATAGGATAGTATAAGAAGGGAGAGAGCAAGCGAGGGATGGAGTTAAAGAGAGAGAGGGAGGAGGAGAGAGAGAGAGGGAGGGAAAGAGAGAGAGAGATAGCGAGAGATGTGGGGGGAGGGTGAGGGAGGGATAAAAAGGGTGAGATAAACGGAGAGGGAAAGAGAGGGATGTAGAGGTAGGTTTAGCATGTAAGAGAATAGAGAGGTGGAGAGAGAGAGGCTGCGAAATGGAGAAGGGAACAAGAGAGTAGAGAGAGAGAGGGAGATAGGGAGGGGGAGAGAGAGAGAGCTAATTTGATGGATAGATGTAGGTAGTGAGTGATTGGGAGAGGGGGAGGGGGAGAGAG
>APFE031214549.1:0-15025 GCA_000404065.3 Pinus taeda | reverse complement strand
TTAAGGTAGTGCAGAATCCATGCTTTGTCATTATTCAAGAATGCTATATTTCCATAATCATTTCCACAAAGAGTTGTTGTTTCCCCATCCACACATTTCTTCCATACATCTTTGCCTTGTAGACGATTTCTTTCACCCACACATTAGTCCACACAATTGTTTTGTCCCATTTGTTCTTTCTCACACACTTTCGTAT
Organism: Pinus taeda; assembly: GCA_000404065.3. NCBI lineage: Eukaryota > Viridiplantae > Streptophyta > Pinopsida > Pinales > Pinaceae > Pinus > Pinus taeda. The sequence continues at coordinate 14,829 of APFE031214549.1, read as the reverse complement.
TTAATGCTATTAATTGTTGCTACACCATTAGTTGTCATCAAAAATATTTTGTGGCAATTATCATATCAGTAGTTGTTCATGTCAATCCATGATTACCATATGACCTAGTGCATTTAATATACATCTAAACCAAAATTTTCATGTGGAAGAAGTGTCGTGCAAGATGGAGGTGTGCGATAGAAGGGTGCAGAGTGGGGATTATGTGCAGATGTGCGAAATTGGGAATGTGTGCAAAAGGAAGAACATCCACACTTCTTCACCTTCCACATGTGAAATATATTTCCGCAAAGTTGTCGATGAACCAAAAATGGAATATAATATACGTTTACAAAAAATAGAATATGCATTTTCCCACCCGATTTACAAAAAATACAATATTCATTTTTCCTAGTTGATTTACAAACAATAGAATATATATTTTCCCATTTTATTTATGGAAAATACTAAAAACAGAATATAAATTTTCCTAGTAGATTTAGGTAAAATAGAATATACATTTCTCTGAGTTGATTTAATAGAATACATATTATACATTTTTCCAAGTTGATTTAATAGAATACATATTGTACATTTTCCTATTCGATTTACAAAAAATAGAATATAAATTTTGTACAATTGATTTAATAGAATATATATTTTCCTTGTTGATTACATAAGCAGGGGAATTTGTCATGGTGAGTTGTCTAAATCAAGTGTAGAAATAATTATACAAAACAAGATATTCTGCACTTTCCACACCTTTGCACACCTCCGCACTCCTGCACCTTTGCACTCTCATATCTCCACACTTCCATATTTATCTTTAAAAAAATAACTTCATTGTAGATTCCTCATCCTAATGCTTCACACTTTAATAAAATAATTAGTGAATAAAAGAGTCTAAAATATAAAATAAAAGGAGTAGTGGATATGAATAAAAAGTCTAGGATGTTTAGCTAATCAGCATATAAATAAATAAAAATATTTGGTAGATTGAAATAGGTGTTCTCATTATGTGTGATTTTCAATCATTATTTACTGGCATCATATGATAATTCATGGGAAAGTATTAATGGGAACCGAATAAAGGTACTTATCATTGATAGCCATTCAAGCTGAGATTTAATCACTCCTTTCTTCTAATTATCATCGTGTTTGTTTCTAATCCACAGTAAGATTTAATTAACCTATAACCTTTTAAAAGAAATGAAGACCACAGAGGTATTTGAATCAGGTTGGTAGTCAAAGCGACACATTATAAAGTCTTAGAAGTAAAATATATGTTGATATACATATTTAAAGTGATCAAGATTTGAAAATATTCCCCACTCATTGAAAATTTTGCTAATCATGTTATCTCTATTTGCAGGATGAGAAACTATTTCCCCACATTTTTTGCCACAAGGCTAAGGTATGCGGTGATTCATTTGAATTTCAGCAATTTATTATTTTCATCACAAACAATGAAATAGTTCACTGAAAACATCTGATGAATTGTAGGATTGTTGATCGTATATGTGTTGTTGGGAAAATTTGAAATTTATGATATAAATTATTGCATGACATATAGTGTATCATTAAGTGTGAAAGAGAACGAGTTACCCTGATCTTATATTAAGTTATTGAAATGGTAGTTATCATAGTATAGTTAAAGGTCAGATATCAAATTCAGTAACCATTTCCAAATTCTGCTTTTCGATCTACCTTCATTTTTAGCTTAATATGCGCTAATATCATTGACTCGGGAATGTGTTACTATATTGTAATTGACATTACTATGTTAAGATTTAGTATGACAATCTTTTACTTTTTTATTTAGGATTTAGTATGGACAATCTCAAGGAAGGAGATCATGTGATTCCTTTATTTGCAGGAGAGTGCGGAGATTAGGTTTACTGTAAGTCAAATAAGACCAATCTATGTGGAAACTTGAGAGTCGATAGTACCAAGACTGTGATGATAGCAAGTCTCATTTCTCTCTAACAAGTTTCACACATTTCATATCTACACACTCCCGCACCTCCACACTTCAAGAAACAATATCGTGATTTGGGGCCGTTGATATGATTAGAAAATAATAATTTTAAACGTTATTTTTGAGAAACATAATTATTAAAAATTGATTATATAAGAATGGTTGAAATTGGATGGGTTTACTCTTTGAATTTATTGGTGCATTCGACCACCTTTATGTAAATGGCATATGTATAATAATAATTTTCTTTATTCCATTTGAATCGAGAATAACATTGCATGGTTGTGCAAGTTACATCATAATAAATTATTGATTTGTGTGATGCAATTAAATGAATGCTCATGAAAACAAGACTGTATAGTTAATTTTTCTTTGCCACTTAGTTTAATTATTGAATTTTGAAATGTATGAACTAATTATTGTATTTGAACAATGGCTACTTTGTAGATATTCTTGCTTATTTTAAGTATTCTTAAATTAGAGTAAGATATAAATAACACATACATGAAAGAATAAATAAAGTGTTTTTAGTAGCCAAAAAATAATGCTAATGACCTAAGACTTAGTACTTGAACGTTGAAACCAAAATTCTAGAACCATACTTAAAAAAAAAATTGTTTTTAACAAAAGTGGTAAAAATAATATTGATATGAACATTGAAACCAAAATTCTAGAACCATATTTCCAAATCAAAAAAATGTTTCTACCAAAAGTAGTAAAAAAATATATTGTTATCTTGCAATGGAAATCTGCCAACTAAAACTGCTAACGTATACATTTATATAACCTCTCATCAAATTCTAAATTTACACAATATTACATTTGTTCGAATGCATATGAATATGTTCAAGATAAACACACAAATATATATGAATATACTAAATATGAAAATAAAGTATATGTTCTACAGAAGTGAAACAAACACTCAATTATAGTTTTTTATCAAATATAATAAATGAACTAATAAATTAAAAAAAAATATTGACGTTGTAATGTTTTAATGTACTTTTACATTGTACAATTCTAAAAATTGATATTAAATTAAATTAAATTGCCCATAATGTTTTTTTACACTTTACAATTTTCAAAAGTAATATCAAATTAAATTACATTTCCTTTAGTATTGAAAATAATTCATTAATATTAGATTAAATGGGTTCCCTAATAAGGATAGAAAACAAGAGACAATGGATTATGGTGGGTTGTGCATGATATAATTAATTGTTGAGATTAGTGAAATCAATATAATTATTTATGGATGTTGATGTCAACATGGGTACCTGGGTTTTTTTATTTAATGCATCTTTTCACAAAATTTCTATCAGAATATGAACTAGCTGCGTCATTTGGAAAAAAACGAATTCAGCCACCTATAGGTGATAAGAAAAGCAAAGAGGCATGAAGCATTTGTTAGTATTATTTAAGATGGATTTATGAGAGTATAATGTACTAATAAAGCGAGGATGAAAGATATTTCATTCATCTATAATATTTTGTTTTTCGGTCAAACATTACTTCCAAATGTAATAATAAACAAAGGTAACATGTGATTTGCAATGGATATTTGTAGTTGTACAATTGAGATATGTCTCGCATCTCTTGGTCCTGTAAAAATATCAGGGAGGACTCCAGTCGTCCAGGAAACAATAGGAAGTTTTCCCCGAGACGATACATAGGCTTCGACAACAACAATAAGGAAGATAAAATGTAGGACAATGTTTTCAATGTCCCCTTGGTAAATAAAGTTGTTAGGCTTCGACAACAACGAGGAAGATGAAATGTAGGACAATGTTTTCAAATCCCCTTGGTAAATAAAGTTGTCAGATGGAATTTATTGCGCCGACGATTCATATTTTATGAACTAACAGTAGTGCACGACCATCGTTTTGAAATAAGTACAGCGCCATCATTCCGAAATAAAAATGAAACATAGTAAACCAATCAGAATACAAATAAATAGAATTAAAATATTTATGAAAATAAATTAATTAGTTTTATAATGTAGACTTTAGACATTATCATTTAATTTTTATGTCAAATTGATTAATGTGTCAAAGTACATAGTACATATTATCATTACAGAATAAGACTAACCAATTAAAATGTAGAAAAAATAGATTTAAAAAAATAAAATAGTAAAATAATTTTTCTCCAAAAGTAAATATTAGATAAGATAATTTAATTTTTGGTAAATTTAAAACTAATGTCAACATCAATATTTTTTGAATACTCATGGAATAATAATAAGTAATTTTAAATTAAAAAATCGAAAATACTATAATTCATGAAAATAAAAATAATAAAAAAAGAAAAAAATTCAAAAATTTAAAAAAGTTAAGTAAAAAGGAAATAAAACTAAAAGCAAAAAATTAATAGCTAACATAAATGGAAGTTAATTAAAAAAACCCATAATAAACCTCAACCAATTACCTTACAAAAGAAAATATTTAAATAATAATAATAAATAACAAAATTTAAATTCCAATAACAATAATAACAAGAGCTACATACTGCTTAGTTTAAATATAACTAAGCTAAAGTAAAACACAATAAAGACATAAAGTAAAATAATATATAGGATGCATTTAAAAAATGTTACTATTCATACACATGAATTAGGAAAATATGCATTTATAATGATATGGAGGATAGTCATAAAGATGAACTAGAAAATTGCAAGTGTGGACTTAGGTGGAGAACTTTGACTTTTTAGTGAGAAATTAAAGAAGTGTAGTATTTTCTTTTAATATTTTGATTTTTTATTAAAATTTGATTTTTATTAAAAAAAATTATTAAATTTTGTTTTGTTTATCTAATAATAAATTTGGTTTGAAAAATATACAATAATAAGTTTAAAAAAAGGTTATCATGAGTGATTGTGATAGAGGATTGTGTGATTATTGCAAATTAAATGAAACACATGGGTGGAAAAAACCTATAATATATTTATTTTATTTTCATGTGTACTCTCATTTTGTTTTAAATTCGTGTAATCTTTTGTTAAAATATAAACAAATATTCAGCCAAAATAGTAAATCCTTTGCAATTTCAAAAAAAACCAATACAAATTAATGTCCATTAACATTTCAACTTTTTAAACACATTTAATTTTTTTCATGTTTCTAACTTACTATTTTAAATATTTAAAGAATAAAACACAGTAAACTTGGTAATCATTGTGAAAACCTTCTTCAATGACAAGTTTTTAGGTGATCCCCTAAATTGTGACTCGAAGATATTGCCAGGTTGGATGGGATGGCCTGTAAAGACTCTCCTACAAACAAAATGCAACTCATTAATATTGAGAACTACTTTTGTCTTTTTCTTGAGGTAGAGATGTACACGTATGAATGAGTGGTGTGTGGTCTCTATTTTTGTTTATATGCTAATGCAGGGTTACCCCCGCTTATATCCACAGTATGCATGTAAAATGCATCCACACATTTGTCCCAGATATTTAACTCTCAAAGGAGTTAAATTTTTAACCATCAATGGTTAAGGCCCTTTTTTATTAGTTCCTTTATATCGGAAATCAATCACCCCACCTAAACCTCCTATCGGAACTTTATCAACCCTTGAGCCTTCTTATAAGACTTTGATTAAAGCCTTTCATTAATCCTTCCTATCAGGACCTTTAAACCTTCATAACCTTCATTATCCCTTTAATGCTCGCATATATGTAACCTTCCCCTTTAATGCATTGGTTACATATGTTTTATCGCATGAAATACTCTATCGGCACTCTTTTCCTTTATACACCTTTTATAGAGGAAAACTATACAAACATACCCTTTAACTCCTCTGTACGACTTCTGCACATTTCCTGAGGCTACCTCTATCGCAATCTCTATCGGCTCTTCCGTGGGTCATACATGCATTTATTCCTCACCACTTCTCCGACTCCGATATGTGACTATCAAAATAGTTAACATATGTTCTAGCCTTAAAAGGCTCAGCACAACACTTTCACGAATACAAAACAGAACCCCACCCAAACCCTTTGTTCAGACTTAAAAAACAATTCACCCGGATCTATATATTTGTCGGTTCCACTCTTTGCTCTGACCCTTTCTGCAGCTCCGATCTCCAAACCTTCCTGTTATCACCCTAAAATTAAAAAAAAAAAACTTTGGAAAGTTTGCCTTATTTCTAGTTATGGTCTTATAACAAGTTTTGAGTCATCGCATGCTTAAAGGGATAAGTGATAGGATTAGAGTCTCAATAGTGTCATTCTCATTTCCAAACCCTTTTTCTAGTCATGGTGTTAAAGGGTCTCTAGGTCATTTCATGCTTAAAGGGTTAGGTCATAGGGTTAGAAGTCTTTAAGGTCATATTTCATTTCCAAACAAAGTTTGACAACCTTATTCCATGTCTTAGAGGTCACATTTTCCATTTAGAAGTCATTCCATTAAGTTTAGGGTTAAAATTTTGCAATCACACAAGAATCCACAGTTTCGTAGCACAGACAGTGTAAAAAACTTGTTTTGTGCTACGAAATCACTGAAGCAGCCTTTTTCAGCAGAAAAAACTCTCTTTTATGTTTTAATTAGTCAACTTCCAAGGGGTTTTTTGAGCAACTGAAAGCATATTTTTGAAAACTAAAAGAGATTCTTCTTCCTAACATACCTATCTACAAAAACCTCTTTCAGTTTATTCAAATTCATTATGAGCTGGGAGAAATGGATGACTCAACTTGCGCTACGAAATGGCTGAAAGTCATTAAGAGAAACATTCTACTTTCTGGTTTTAGTAGTCTTTTTCAAGATCCGTTTTTGGCTACATGCAAAAGTATTTTGGAATAATGAGTTTTCTCTTCATAAAATCTCCAGCTATAATAAGTTATCTCATTTTTTTAATAAGTGTTACCAGTTGGGAGATACAAGGCTTTCTTTGAAGCCATATTTTCAAAAATCAGAATTTTCCAATTTACACCTGATATTCAAAGGCAGTTTCTGGGCAGTAGGAGAGGTATTGCAAAAAACCAAGAGAGGTTTTTGTTCAGCAAAGAGTGGTCTCCAAAAGCCTCCTTATGTTTTGTAAAATAAATTTTTTATGAGGAGACAAAAGCTCTGTCCCAACACTTATTTTTCAGCCAGAACAGAACAATAAGTTACAATTTCTTGATGCAGTTTTTTTGAGGAGAAGGATTTTATTTCTTGAAAGTATTTCAAAGATGATCTATGTTGATTATTAAATCCTGTAGATATCATGGAAAAAGTGAAAGGAGTTTTGAAGACTGAAATTTTTGAAAAGAGTTGTACTCCTTCAAGGGCTTGATTTTCATACAGTAGGTGTAGTTTTTGACTAGCCAGATCAGCTCTCATTATACTCCTTCAAGGGCTTGATTTTCATACAGGTGGAAGAGAAAATTTCTATGGAAGTGATAACACATATCACTTGTCTCAAAAGGTCAATTTGGTCAGCAAATGGATTCAAAAAGCATCAATGAAGGTTAGATCTTAATTGCAGAAAACAGATCTCCTGGTTTTCAAGGTAGTTAGGTCATGGAATAGTAGGGTTCATAAAAAGGCTGGACACATCACCAAATTCGACCTCATGAGGTTGTAGGTGGCAAAGGATTAATTAAAGACTATATTAGGTTGTTGTTATCATAATAAGGAGTTGTACTCCTAATTGTATTAGGACTCTAAGACAGTTAGTTGACTGTTACTTGTAATTAATATCATGTTTTATGGTTAGAATAGGTGTCTAGGATAGGAATTCGAATTCCTCTGATGGTGGATCATAGAATCCAAGGTTGTAAAGTTATATATGAAGCATGAGGTCGAATTCCACAAGGGTTGGCATTTGTATTAGCAAAAGAAGCCGTGTTATGTGAGCAGATTGTGTGTTTTTCAAACTTAATGCAGAGATCAATTTGACTACTCAAGATTCACAAAGAGTTTATGTGTTTGATGCTCTTATGGCTTTGTCCAATTACTTACTTGCAGTGGTATGAGCTTGTGATACTTATAATTCATTGGAAAATGCTCTAACTTCCTTCACATGCTTGTAAACTGTGTTGTTTCACTATGTTACTGTTTTATTCATAAACCTAAACTCTAAGTGCCTTGACTTCCATGTTAGGCTGATAATTTTGTTTTGTTGAGGACTATTTTGACTCCATAGTGGAATAGATATTTGCTAATCATGGTTTCAATCAGTCAACAAGTTATACTTCTGATCATTTCGTTCCTAGAGTTAGCCATCTAATCATTAATCAAAAACCCTAAACCTAGTGAGAGAGCCCTCCTAGGTTGAGGAGGCTAAGCCTCAACCAAAATATTGGTTTGAAATAGTTACATTGACGTATTCTGATCAACAGTCTATCGGGGTCCTATTTTGGTGATAACACTTCCGATCGCCAATCAACACTTTATCGCTATCGGTGCTTCGGCATTCCAATAACCGCTAGCCCTTAACTCCTCCGATTGCGAATTAGTGATCAAATCATGACCGTTGATCTGGTTCGTGATCCGACGGTTGTGATTAACTCGCACAATCACATTTTTCTCAACCTCAAGGCCAGACCCCTCCACTTCCATGCGTTGATCCGATATCCTTATGGGCCCGATATGGATATAGGCCACTCTTTATAGGATTTCAAGTCCGGATTTCAAATCCGACTATGTTTTGCACTCACTTTTAGTGTAAGTCGAGGTTTTTGCTTGCGGCCAAAATTACAGAAATAACTCCGCTGATGCAATATTCCGCTTGCCCCTCAACGACATCATCTAGACTGTTGGTCTTCCAAATCCAACGACTACTGAGCGTTGACACTTTACTCCTTTGCTCCTCCTTTTTACTTAGTTTTTATGCTAAGTCTTCAGTTCTTCTATGGTTTTGCTCTTCTTTCAAAGGTTTCTGCCTTTCTGCTATTTTACTGTGCGATTCCTCCTGAGCTTTGGCTTTGATCCCTCTAATGGATTCAAAAATCCATTAAGATCCTCTAAATCGCTCTTTTCCTCTGTGCAATCCTTCAGAACTCTACCTTCTGCTTCCGGTGCTCAGTTACCTTTGAGCTTTACTCTTCTGCGAAATCTCACTTCGCTATTTCACCCCAGAGCTTCCTTGTGTTTCCTCAATTGGATTCAAAGACCCGTGATGATTCCTCTGAATCATTCTCTCCTCTGCGCGTCCTTCAGAATTCTGCCTGCAACCCTGTTACAAAGCCTACGAATTCACAAGTAATTCATTCATGAAATAGTCTTCCACATACTGACACAGTCACGAATAAACATCTATATTATATAAATATAAATAGTCAATTACATATCTGAGACTCTGTGTCTCGCATAGGCCTGTTCTTCAATATCAGTGCCTCCTTTGAGCTCTGCCTGTAGGCTTACATTTATGCTAGAAAGTTTTGTTGAACTAATCCTGGTTTGACTCCTAAATCCTCTGAACTGACTCCTAAATCCTCTGTCCACTTCTACTTCAATTAATTCCTAAAAGCTCTCTCTCGTCCATCGAATCATGAAAATGTTTTAAGCGTCCTGATTGACTTCTAACTCTTGTCATTTATTCACCACTCATGTTCTCATTTATTTGAGAGCATTTACAACTTCCTCTCATTATCTAATTAAATCACTTAAGCCTAAATATTACATTAACTTGAGACTTAGGAAACTAATTCTCTAAAGATAAATGACCCCCTATGTTTACTTATTTATAATAATTTTCTCTTGGGTTCAATGCTCCTGCATCAGACTCCCAAAGTAGAAAATATTCATGATCTCTTGATCATGTGTCTTCTGATCTTTGTCTTCCTGGATCCCATACTTTGTTTTGTAACTGCCTAAATGTCTTTTTCCTTTACTGCTGCTATTCTTTTGCTATCTTTTGCTTCATCTTCTTCTCATTCTCAATCAAGTTCATACTCTGATTGATCATCCTTCCTGCTGCTACCATTTTCCTCCATTTGGACTGCTTCATCATCAGCTGCCACAATTCTTCAATTTTTGTTTCCAGCACATCTTTGTGATGGTCCATGTTCTGCTGCTTACTTATGCCTCCTTCTCTTTGTTTTAATTCGTTGTTGCTATCCACTAATTCTTTAAACTATTGCTGGTTACTTTCTCTTTGTAGCTGCTGGTTTACTTTTTCTTCCACTTTTTCTCTTGTTCCAACTTTTGCTTTGCTTACTCCAAACTTTGCTTTGCTTGCTATGCTGACTGCCTCCCTATCATCCTTACCCTCTTTCATGATTATCTCTTCTTGTATTGAATCATGACTGTGCAGCATTCTCTCCAACAATTTAGCATTTTTTTTCCATGGATTAAATACTTCCACAAAACCTTTTTCTTTCATCTTTATTTGGTTGCTCATTTGTGCCAAATTTCCTTTAGCATCTGCAACAAAACCTACACTCACAAAACACTTGTTAAAATTAAAAGCATAAGGCTTTTGTTCCTTATTTTCCTTTGACAACAATTCAGTTTGCCGCTCTGTTTCTTTCTCCTCTGTCAGCAGATCAGGATGTTGATTTGAATTCTTAAAAGAATTCATGAGACTATCCACTAGTCTCTCCTCCACACCATCTACTCTAATGATGTCTTCCTTCTCTTGTTCACTGTAGCGAACTTCTTCTTCTGCAATCACACTATCATACTCTGAATTTTCCAGCAATGCAATTTCTTTGTGACACTTCGCAAGTGTTTCATCATCACTTATGTTTCCTGCATTTATACAAAAATTATTAGTTTGGAAATCATAAGGTTCAACAGTCTCAACTGTTGCTTCACATATCAGCTCTTCAAACTGAACTTCATCTCCTTCTTTCATAAGAATTTTTTCCTGTGTTGTCACATCTTCACACATCCATGCACTGTTAATTTCTTTTTGCTGCAATAAATCATTGATTCTCTCATTTAAGAGACATTCTCCATCCTTCTTTACTTCAGAGTGTTTATCTTCTGAAAGATATTCTTCATACTTCTGACAGCTTCAACAGATTGCTCATCCTCTGCAAAACGCTCCTTTGTTAGTGTTCTTTCTCCCAAGGTTAAATTCTTTGCATGGGTTTCTTCCTTATTAACATCCTTCAGTAGATGTCCTTCTTTTTCACTAACTGTCTCAACAGCTTCCATGGCTATTTCCACTGTGCCTATCATCATGGTGAATTGATGATCTTTTACATGTTTTTAGTTAACATAGTTTCGTCTTCAAGTTTGCCTTTAGTCTCTTGCTGTTGATCTTCCCCGAGAGCTATCCTTGTCTCACCATCTACATTAACATTCTCCTGTATTCGTTTTTCATCCATAGACAAACTATTAGTCCTAAAAACATAAGACCCTATGGTCCCACTTGATGGTTCACCCATCATATCTCCTTGTTGTTCTAAATCCTTCATATGATTAAGAAATTCTTCGATGGTCTCCTCTTCAATCTCCTCAAGCCCTTCACTTGGTTGCTTGATATATTTCCCCAACTGTATATGAGACCTATCTATCTCATCTTCTTCTAGAAAAGAATTTAGATTCTTCTTGTCTTCTTCCTCTTTTATGAAAATATCAGCAAATTGTCCTTCTTTACATGTTTAACCTGCAAACATACACAAATTGTCAAATTTAAAACCATGTGACCCTTTGGCCTTACTTGAAGTTTCGGTCTTCAATTATGTACTCTTCCATTTCCAACTCAGCTTCCTTGAGTTTTTCCATCAGCCACCTTACTTGCTTTTGTTGTAGCCTTCTCCGCATCTCATGCCATTCCACTAACTTCTTCCTTAATACCCAACCTTTTCTTTGGCTTTCCTCAAGTATTCTCCTTAATGTATCAAGTTGTTCTTTTAACTCTGCAATCTCTTTGTCAATTTCCTCTTGACTCATCCTCTTGCCATTTGCCTTGGCATCCTCTTTCTTCATCCTTATTCTATTGTGGCTTCTATCTGAACCTCTGCTATGACTATCAGTAGTCATCTTCTTCTCCTCTTCCTTCATGAGCTCCTCACTCATCTGCAATAAGGCTCTGCAATAGCTAGTCCTCCTCATTGTAATCTTACTTCATTAAGCTCTCCTCACTGAATATTTTGGTAAGCACGGGTCCTCTGTCTGGAACCTCCTCTTGAGCAACACCTTTGCACCTTCTAGGCTTCTTCAATCTCTTAAGAACACTTCAGATGTCCTCTCTCTCTATCCAACCTCTTGTTGGATTCTTCAGGTTCACTGCCACTTCTCCTTAAGAGTGTTTTCCTTACTCCGCCTTCAAGAACACATCTAGTTCTCCTCTCACAGCTTCTCTTGCTGTCCTTTGCTGAGATGCTTCATCTACAATCAAAATCTTCAATTTCAATTTGAAACAAAACACACTATCTTTCCAAGTCCTCCTTCCTTCAGAACTTGTACTAAGCAATCTTGCTCTCACTTTTCTTCAAGGAATCCTCTATTCCTGTTTACTCCAAGCCTCTGCTGGAACTGCTACAATTTCCCAAGAACTCCAAAAGTTCCTCTACAATATTCTATTGTAGCCTTATGCACATCGCCTTCTTCTGTGTGCAACCTCCTTTTCATCGGAAATCTTCCTCGCTCTGATTGCAAACCTGGCTCTGATACTGAATGATGCAGTGTTACCCCCACTTATACCCACAGTATGCATGTAAAATGCATCCACACATTTGCCCCAGTATTTAACTTTCAAAGGAGTTAAATATTCAACCATCAATGGTTAAGGCCCTTTTTTATCAGTTCCTTTATATCAGAACTCAATCACCCCACCTAAACCTCCTATCGGAACTTTATCAACCCTCGAACCTTCTTATAAGACTTTGATTAAAGCCTTTCAGTAATCCTTCCTATCGGGACCCTTAAACCTTCATAACCTTCATTATCCCTTTAATGCCCGCATATATGTAACCTTCCCCTTTAATGCATTGGTTACATATGTTTTATCGCATGAAATACTCTATCGGCAATCTTTTCCTTTATAAACCTTTTACAAAGGAAAACTGCGCAAACATACCCTTTTCCGCCTCTATACAACTTCTGCACATTTCCCAAGGCTACCTCTATTGCAATCACTATTGGTTCTTCCGTGGGTCATACATGCATGTATGCCTCACCACTTCTTCGACTCCAATATGCGACTATCGTAATAGTTAACATATGTTCTAACCTTAAAAGGCTCAGCACAACACTTTCACGAATACAAAGGAGAACCCCGCACGAACCCCTTGATTGGAATTCAAAAGCAATTCACCTGGATCTATATATATGTCGGTTCCGCTCTTCGCTCTGACCCTTTCCGTAGCTCCAATCTCCAAACCTTGCAATAGACGATCAATGCTTTATCGCTATCGGCTCATCGACATTCCAATAACTGCTAGCCCTTAACTCCTTTGATTGCGAATTAGCGATCAAATCGCGACCATCGATCTAGTTCGCGATCCGACGGTTGTGATTAACTCGCGCGATCGCATTTCACTCAACCTTAGGGCCAGACCCCTTCCACTTCCATGCGCCGATCCAACATCCTTATAGACCCGATATGGATATAAGCCAATCTTTATAGGATTTTAAGTTCGGATTTCAAATCTGACTATGTTTTGCACTCATTTTTAGTGTAAGTTGAGGTTTTCGCTTGCGACCAAAATTACATAAATAACTCTGTCGATGCGATATTCCGCTTGCCCCTCAGAAACATCATCTGGACCGTTGATCTTCCAAATCCAACGGCTGCTAAGCACTTCCACTTTACTCCTTCGCTCCTCCTTTTTACTTAGTTTTTACGCTAAGTCTTTAGTTATTCTGTGGTTTTGCTCTTCTTCAAAGGTTTCGGCCTTTCTGCTATTTTACTGCTTGATTCCTCCTGATATTTGGCTTTGATCCCTCTAATTGATTCAACAATCCATTATGATCATCCGAACCACTCTTTTCCTCTGTGTAGCCCTTCAGAACTCTGCCTGCTACTTCTGCTGCTTAGTCACCTCTGAGCTTTACTCTTCTGCAAAATCTCACTTCGCTATTTCACCCGAGAGCTTCCTTCTATTTCCTCAATTGGATTCAAAGACCGGTGATGATTCCTTTGAATCATTCTCTCCTCTACGCATCCTTCAGAATTCTGCCTACAACCTTGTTTCAGAGCCTACAAATTCACAAGTAATTCATTCATGAAATACTCTTTCACACACTGACACAGTCAGGAATAAACATCTATATATATAAATATAAATAGTCAATTACATATCCGATACTCTGTGTCTCGCACAGGCCTGTTCTTCAATATCAATGCCTCCTCTGAGCTCTGCCCGTAGGCTTACAGTTATGCTAGAAAGTTCTGTTGAATTAATCTTGGTTCGACTCCTAAATCCTCTATCCACTTCTGCTTCAATTAATTCCTAAAAGCTCTCTCTCGTCCCTCGAATCATGAAACTGTTTTAAGAGTCCCGATTGACTTCTAACTCTTGTCATTTATTCACCACTCATGTTTTCATTTATTTGAGAGCATTTACAACTTCCTCTCATCATCTAATTAAATCACTTAACCCTAAATATTGCATTAACTTGAGACTTAGGAACTACTTTTCTAAAAATACATGACCCCCTATGTTTACTTATTTACAATGATTTTCTCTTGAGTTGAATACTCCTACATCATATACTCCCACATGTACTAGACACTTGTGCATCAACTTTTGACATCATGATTAGATGTATCCTGCATTTTTCTAACTCTCGTTAGTGGCCATAGAATGGGTATCGATAAAAGATTATATGTTGTAGCTTTTCACATTATATTAAGGGTATCGATATTATATATTGTAACTTCTTATTGGATAAATACATGTACATTTATGTTTCTTTATATAGAATAATGTGAAAGCATGTTGTTTAAGGTATAGTACCTTTAAGTTTGCCGTTTGAAATATATCCCTTAAA
>APFE031214545.1:0-14531 GCA_000404065.3 Pinus taeda | reverse complement strand
ACATCTCTTCTCAGAGATAAGCTACCATTGCCCTAGCTGGTTTATTTCCACTTGGGTTTTAATAAAAAATTTCTTTGTGGTTTTGTTTATTGGGCATTCTCCTATTTTTCTTCTAGTAATTTCAAGTTTTCAGATCTTGGGGGACTCACCTCCCAAGATCCATTTCAATCTTTTAGATCTTCGGGGCCTCCTCCCAAGATCTAGATCAGTGGTATCAGAGCAGGTTACGATTCCATGGGAATAAGGGTTTCATGCATATTTTAGTCTCAATTTTTTTGCAGGAATTTTTTTTTGGGCGGCGACTTTGCAGATCAAATCTGAAACAATTGGTACAAAATTTACAAAAACAAATACCAGATCTGGATTCCTCTCGAAAAATCACCCAATTTCAAAAAAAAAATGGGTCGAATCGGAGTCCGGATGTGGGAGATATCGTTGATTTAAAATCAGCTATTTTATCAGAATTTTTGTGACGGCGAAACTGTTGCAGTGCGAATCTGAGATCTCAAAGTGCCCAGATAAGGATTTTCATCACACGGGAAGATGCAAAATGGTCCTTCTGCTTCTAAAAACAGGTTATAATAAATATTTTGAGTTATATTGGCCGAGTTATGTCCATTTTAATTCTGGAGCAGCATTCGGAGTGGGTTTCCATTGGAGACGTACCCTCCCACCCCACTTTAGTAGGCACCTGCTTCACATTCATCAGTTTTGAGGCCCTAAACGACGTTTTTTGGGGAATCTTGCTCCGCAATGTTTTAGATAAAAAATCGTCTTTCCCGTCGTAGTCCTCGAAGAGATCTTTCCAACGGGCTATCATGCGCGTAAAACGGAGATCATATGCCAAAGTTACGACCCCGGGAAGTTGATGTACCAAATTACCCAAACGGGGGTACCAATTTACCCAAACGGGGCCCATATTTTGACGTTTCATCTTCTAGGGTTAGGTTTTGGAATGTGAAGGGTTTTCCATTGTTTCTCAACAATAAATAGGCCTTCGAGCCTCATTGTAAGATAGTTCTGAGGCATGTAGCCAGACATCTCTTCTCAGAGATAAGCTATCATAGCCTTAGCTGGTTTATTTCTATTTCCGGTTGTAAGCATATTTCAGTATTTTCCATTAATGAAATGAAGTATTATTTCCGCTGCATCTTTGTGTATATGGTTATCTCTGTATTTTATTGCGTTCCTGTTTAAATCCAGATCACAGAGCATCATTTTAGAGGGAAGAACAGAAGAATATGCGCAATAGGAGCAGACCCTCTTGACCGAGATCGAAGCACGAAGGTAGCAAGAAGAAATTATGTGGCGACAAAAGTCCAGAATCAGATGGCTTAAGGAAGGGGAGAAAAATAAAAATAAAAATCACAGATCTACTATTCAAAGGAGAATGCACAATAACATCGCCTTCATTAATAGTCACCAAGGGGAGATATTAGAAGAGCATGAAGAAATGGAACAGGAATTCAAAAATTACTTTCAGGATATTCTTCAGGAGCCACCGGGAGGTAGGGATCAAGCCATTCGATCACTCATGCAGCATATTCCTAAAATCATAACGAAGGACCACAACAGCATGCTGCTCTAGCCCGTCTCTACGTAGGAAGTGGAGGATGCTATGGCCCAACTTAAGGATGGCAAAGCACTGGGACCTGATGGCTTTATAGCCAACTTCTTTCATGTGTTTTGGGAGCTTATAAAAACAGAGGTATGGGAGTTAGTGGAGGAATCAAGATCCATGCACTGGATCCTTCCTTCCCTAAATTCGACCTTTATAGCGCTTATACCCAAAATAGATGAACCCAACACGCCAGACAAATACAGACCCATTGCACTGTGCAATGTCATTTACAAGCTTATATCCAAAGTCTTGGCGAATAGGTTCAAACCTCTTCTCCCTCTCCTCATCTTGCTAGAGCAGACCGGATATGTAGAAGGGCGCTAGATAATTGACGGTATCATTCTCTCAAATGAAGTGATCCACTCTCTCAAGCTTATAAAAAAGCCAGGTATGATTCTCAAGCTGGATCTTTCCAAAGCTTTTGATAAACTCAGTTGGAAATATATCCATCAAATGTTATTGGCATTTGGCTTTAGTGCTACTTGGACTCGGTGGATTATGAATCTCATCTCATCTCCCAGTTTCTCAATCCTGCTGAATGGCTCACCCTCTGCACCCTTTAGTCCATCTTGAGGCATCCGACAAGGTGATCCTCTTTCCCCTTTCCTCTTTGTTCTTATGGTAGAGGGTCTCAGTTGCCTTCTTCATTCTACCATCTCCTCCCATACCCTAAAGGGCATTACTCTTCATGGTCTACCCCCCACTTCCCACCAACAGTTTGTTGATGACACTATGCTTTTTGGCCACCCATCAGTGCAAGAGGCTTCAGCCTTTAAGGCCCTTCTCAAACTCTTCTCTGAAGCATCTGGAACCTCCATCAATGCCTCCAAATCTCAGCTCTTCTTCTTCCACTCCCCATCCGTGACTCAGAGGAACATCGCTAGGATTCTGGGCTTCCCTATAACTGTGCTTCCTTCAAAATATCTAGGAGCTCCTCTGTTGGACTCAGCTATTAAGAACGCCTCTTGGAGAATCCTCCTCGACAAACTTGAAAACAGGCTCTCTTCCTGGACCTTCCGCTCGCTTAATATTGCTGGTAGGCTTATCCTAATCAAATCTATTCTCCAAGCTATGCCTCTCTATCTTTTTTCCATACTGGCTACTCCTAAATGGGTTCTTAAGAATATCCGCACTCTTCAAAGAAACTTTCTTTGGGGTTCCTCAGGACTCAACAGGAAATGGGCTCTTGTCAAATGGACGGAAGTTTGTCAACCAAGATCGGTTGGT
The DNA here is from genome assembly GCA_000404065.3 of Pinus taeda. Classification (NCBI taxonomy): domain Eukaryota; kingdom Viridiplantae; phylum Streptophyta; class Pinopsida; order Pinales; family Pinaceae; genus Pinus; species Pinus taeda. The sequence goes on along the minus strand of APFE031214545.1, from coordinate 11,683 downwards.
GGGATAGGTTTGAGGGATCCCCTTCACAGCAACAACATAATGGGAGCCCGTATCTGGTGGAACTGGATTTCGAAACCGCACATACCTTGGGCACGCCTATGGTAAGCCAAATACGCGCCAGATAGCCATTGGGACGATCTAATCAGAATCAGTCCAACAGCTCCTGGCTCGTTGATCTGGAATGCTGCCAAGCAACATATTGATTTTATTCAGGCGCACAGTTTTTAGGAAATCCATTCGGGCACCACAGCTAGATTTTGGGAGGATTCATGGCAACAACTCCCAAAATTAGCCTCTCTCTTCTACAAACTTAAATGGAAAGCTTCCATGCTGCAAGCTAACCAAATCCATGTTCATCAGTACTGCCAGCAGCAATCCCCTAATGATTTTCAATTCTGGAGATCAGCGAGCACCTAACAGGCTGATTGGCAAGGGGAAACCTATGAAGAGATCGATCAGGAGCTAAAATTTCAGAAAATTAAACACTCAGATCAAAAGAACAAACTGCGATGGGGACACACCCCAAAAGGAATGTTCACTACCAAGGAAGCATACCAACTTCTCTATCAACCCAGGCAGGCAGCAAGGGACCAGCTTTGGGATCAGGTATGGCAAACAAGCATCTAGCCTAAGGTTTCCACTTTTCTTTGGCTTCTGAGCAAGCAGCATGCCCTTACTTGGGACAATCTTCAAAAGCGAGGATTTAATGGTCCCTCCAGATGCCCAAACTGTAATCTTAACTCAAAAACCATCCTGCATCTCCTGGATACTTGTCCTTTAGCAGCGCAATTATGGGAAAAAACAGTGCAGTGCAATAGAAGATCGGGTAGACGTGTGGGAAATATAACAGACACTATCAGAAACTAGCCTCGACATCCTTTTCAAAGCCTTCGTCTCAATTTCCTTTGGAGCCTCCTCCCGGGCTTTGTCTTTTGGATATTATGGAAGGAAAGAAATAACAGAATCTTCAATAATCTTAGCAAGCCTCTTGACGCTCTATGGCTTCTTCTCAAACAATATTTGCAAGAGACTCTTGCTCTTAGACATTGGCAAGACTCGGACCTGCCAGACTCACCTCAGGAACGCCTCATTATGAAAGAATGGAACTTGAACCTCACCTTTTTAGCTCAAGTCAAGACCAATCCCTCAATCAGCACGGCTTCTCCCCATAATTGGTCTCCTCGGGCTTCCCACTCTTACAAATTTAACTTCAATGGGGCAGCTAAGGGAAATCCTGGGCTGGAAAACTATGGTGGTGTCTTCAGAAACGAAGTTGGCACATTATTGCACATATATCATGGGTCAATTGGCAAAGATACCAACAACGCTGCAAAACTGGAGGGTTTATGGAAAGGCATATGCATAGCATAATAGGTAAACATTTTCCCTCTTGAGGTAGAAGGGGATTCTCAAATTCTAATCGCAGCTACCACAAGAATTCAATCAGGCACATCAGCACAAAGATTGCATCAAGCTGGAGGCTTCTCAGTAGACTAGAACAAATTGAAGAATGGCTCAGGATTGCCCGGAGCATTACCTTCAAGCATATAAGGCGCTCTGCCAACAGGGTAGCAGACAGACTGGCTAATCAGGGGGTCAATTAGTAGCTCCTCTTCTTCTCCGGTCCTCTATGTGATTCAAATGATGCACTACTCAAACAAGAATGCACTTCTCTGGTGCAAAAGGATCTCTCTCTCCCGGATGCGGGTGAGTAGTCCGGAACATAGTACGCAGGTGGCGTGGCAGGTGGGCGCGTGGCCATTCAAAGTCGCGGGGTGGAAGCGCAGGAGGCAGAAGTTATTGTTTTATACGGGCATCTTTAATGTTGCATTAACACAACTCTCCCACTCTCACCAGTTTGACAGCTTGATTACAATGGCCCTCAGCACGGTTCTCATTCTTGTTCCCCCCATTATCTTATGTTGGTATAGCAAGGTTGCAGCTCCTTGCTATCGAGATAGATCAGGGCACTGTCTAGCTCTGGATCAAGGAGCTAATTCACATCCGTGCTTTCACGCTCCAATTCATCTGTTCTGCATCATCCTCTATCACTACTTAGCCATCCCCTCATCGATTGTTTGCTCTGCTTCTCCAACTCAACGCATCATGCCTAGAGAGCGCACAAGGATGGGCTGCAGAAGAGGCAGCTCTCAAGGCCGCATCTCCCGCCAGCCCTCCTCAACAACCTCGTACCCTTCGTCTGAGGTTTCGAATTTCGGTTTTAATAGCTAACCTATGACCAAAAGTGGTCGTGGCAGAGGAAGGGGGCAATTCATGTCAGAGGTGTGCTCTCACCACTCCAGTACGCATACTGCTCATTTCAGCTTCCCTTATAGTCTTGGAAACTCCTCCTTCATTGCGATGGTCACCGTAGAACTGAGTGAGGATGTTGGGGTTTCGGGGGCAGTTAGTTCAGGGGCTCCTCATCACCAGCGGATGGAAGACCATAACGTTTCCTCACCGATTGTGACTTATCAGAGAAAGGACACAAGGGGCTCTGCAATTCAGGACTCATCCACCCTTGACGGCCCGCACGCTCCAGTAGGAGAAGGTCCTTCTAGTAAAGAGGGCCAACCCTCTGAGTTTGATGAACCAGATCAATTCAGGTGCTGCATAGTTGAAGAGCAGCCTCCAACATAGCATGAAGACTAAACAGGTTTGTGTCTTTTGGTTTTGTTCAAACGTTGAAGGCAATTGTTCAATCTCCACATGAATCTAGGTCATCTCATGTTTTTAGCTCCCAGAATCAGGTTCTCTCAACTTTTTACGGGTCGGTTTCCCTTGCGTGGGCGGCATTACCCTATTTGTTGGTTACTGTCTTGGTTCATGTTGTTAACAGGTCTAATTTTGGTCATTGTCTTGGTACTGGGTTCTCTGTTTCGGTTTTCAGTTATTTCAAGTCCTGAAGCAAGTCATGGTGTAGGTCCTCTGGTCAGTTTATCAAGCGTTTTTTGTAAGCATGTCGTCTCTTAGGCTATAACTCTTGAGGCCTCTACCTCGCTGTAAGCATATTTTGTATCAATATAGGAGTACACCAATTCAAAATATATATTATATATATATATATATTGATTAAATATTATCTAATTTCAACTAAATTTTAAATTTTATATATATAATATATTTAGATATAGATATAAAGTGTATAACAAGATTTTTAACTATTGAGATTTATCTTACTTTATTATGAATATATTTAATTTGTAAATAGATATTGTTACAGTACTGTGATTTATTTATACCATATACTAAAAAACCATAACTCATTTTATACAACCTTTGTTCACATAGCATTTTTTTTCTAAATTAATCAATTTTATTAAAAAAAGTAGAAGGATATTTTGATATAAATCTCTCTATATTTCATAGAGATTAAATTCTTACCATCTACTTAATAATTATAGAAAATTAATTTAAAATTCTAAAACCTTTATTACAAAATAGAGAAATTATCAAACTAAATATATATTCAAAAATTAGATAAACATAACACTATTATGACCATATATCTATATGTTTAGAGGGTATATATAAATATAACAATACTACTACTATATCTCATTAACAAAAAAAAATATTAATATATCAATAACCAAAAATAATATACTAATGAGCATGTTCGCTGGCCCCTCAAGGTCCTCCAATCATCACAACTTACTTGTTTACAAAATCCTTAGATATTGAATATTTTTTACATTTTATAAAGTTCACAAACTAACACTACTAGAAAATAAGTCTAAACTACTCGTGCAATTACTTGGCCTGCATTATGTTCTTTAAGAAAGAAAATAAATGAAAGGTATAGGAATGCGTAGTATTTGCTTAGTTTAGCTTACTCAATGATTAAGGGAAAAAAGTAAATGAATGTTACAATGAACTGTTACAGATGGACTCAAATGTTTTAGATGAAAAAAAAGTATTCTCTGTATTGTAGTTCTGTTCTCACGTGCTGAACCTTCCATGATTGTATTACATTGATTTTTATATTGTGCTGGAATAGTTACTCAAACTGTTCCCAGCTACCATATAGTTACCCTTTGTAGTTACATAGTTGATAATCTTGTTGGGTTTTCTCGTATTGTAGGAGTTACAAAAGTATTGTAGGAGTTACAATATTACACTTTTTGTTTATGGAAAGACACCTGTAGAATGGACTAAGAAAATGACAAAACAACGCAACTGTTGTGACACTGCCCTAACTGTACTATTTCTAATGTTTCTTAACTAATTAATAATAAAACAAACTAATTCCTAGACATTGTTTTATTCATCAAACGTAAATGAAATTAAAAGTTTGTGAACCTGTCCTTCTTGGCTGAGACCAACACCCAGTCATGATGCCCTTAGCTGGATGCTCCTGCATCAGGCTCCCAGGGTACGAAAAATTCATGACTCCAGTCCATGAGCTTTTCGACTAAATAACCCACCTGCTCTATTTGTCTAGCATTAAGCCATGAACTTTCCTCAATAGGATGGTTCTTCCACTTGACCAGATATTACAGATACTCTTTCCGCTGAGTTCGCTTGGCCACCTGAGTGTCGAGGATCCTCTCGATCTTGAGGGGTTGAGTGTAAGGTATTTTCCTCATCCAAGTATCACTTCCCTCCTGTGTGTCTCGTGTAGGCCGTGCGGTACTGTCTTCCTCTAGATTAGCAGTGTATGGAAACAGATCTGCTACATTAAAAATGGGTGAGATGCCTATTCCCGGCAGCAGTTGTAATTCATAAGCGTTTGCTGAAAATTTCCAGAGAACTTTGCAGGGGCCTATCTTTTTGTACTTTAGCTTGTTATATGCACCTCTCGGAAAATGCTCCTTACGCAAGTGCGTGAGGATTTCATCCCCTACATTAGACTGCACTTCTCTCAGTTTCAAATCTGCCTGCTGCTTATATTTTTTACTGTTGTCCTACAACTTTATTTTCACCTGCTCGTGTAAATCATTCATCGCTTTAGCGAAATCCTCTCCATCAGCACTATGTCTTTCTTGTTGTCCTAGATCTCGAAATTCGTGTACTCCGTGAGGATGCATACCATATAAGATCTGAAAAGGACTGTAACCCATGTTGTGATTGGGCAAGTCGTTGTAAGCAAACTCTACCTGGGCAAGTACTCGATCCCACATTCGCGAGTTTTCACTGATTAAACTTCACAGCAGGTTCCCCGGACTTTTGTTTACTACCTCTGTTTGCCCATCATTCTGCGGGTGATAAGTAGAGCTGAAACTTAACTGTGTGTCCATCTTCTTCCACAGGGTGTGTCAAAAGTGCCCTGTAAACTTCACGTCCCTATTAGAGAGAATGGACTTAGGTAGACCATGTAGCCTGATGATCTCTGTAAAGAACAAGTGGCCACGTGAGTAGCATCACTGGTTTTTCTGCAAGGGATGAAATACGCGATCTTCGAAAACTGGTCCACTACTACCATCACCGAATCATAACCCCGCTCTGTCCTTAGTAGACCCAAGACGAAGTCCAAACTGACTGAGTCCCATGGTCTACTTGGAAGGGGTAATGGCGTGTAGAGTCCTATATTTTGACTATGTCCTTTTGCCAACTGACACACTTGACACCTGGTCACAAATCGCTGCACATCCCTTCACATTTTTGGCAAATAATAAAAATGGTTGAGCTGCTTTAATGTTTTGTCTATGCTGAAATGTTTGGCTAGACCCCCAGTGTGCTTCTCTCGAATGATATTCTCTCTCATTGAGCAATCGGGAATGCATAATTGTCCTCCTCTAAAAAACAGCTTCTCCTATAAATTATAGTCCAACCACGGACTATTATTTCGTACCAAAGGATTATGACACGCTTCATAAGCCTCCTTGAAATCTGTGTCATTCTGATATAAGTCTTTCAAGTGCTCAAAGCCCAGCACTTGTATCGTACTCTCCTATAAGAGTAAGGCTCTTCTGCTCAATGCATCTACCACCTTGTTGGCTTGCCCGCTGATGTGCTTCAACGCAAAGGTGAAACTCTACAAATATTCAACCCACTTAGCATGCTTGTGATTCAGCTTGTGCTGTTGCATCACATATTGCAATGCAGAATTATCCGAGAATAAAACAAACTCATTCCCCAGCAAATAGTGCCTCTAATGCTTTAGTGCTTGGATGACAGCATAGAATTCCTTGTCGTAGGATGAATAATTTTGCATGCTTTCATTCAAGTTCTCGCTGAAAAAAGCAACAGGTTTGTCTTCTTGGCTAAGTACAGCGACAATGGCTACACCGCTTACATCACAACGAACCTGAAAAATCTTTTTAAAATCTGGCAATATCAGGATCGGTCTCTCTATGATGTTCTTCTTCAGTAGCAGAAAACTCCTTTCTGTTGCCTCGGTCCAACAAAAAGGCTGACTTTCCTTCTTTATAGTATCCAACATAGGTGCACAGATTTCACCGAAATTTCTTATAAATTTTCGGTAAAAACTTGCTAGCCCATGAAAACTACGTACTTAGAACAGACTTTCGGGGATGGCCAGTTGACAATTGCTGCAATCTTCTCTGGGTCCATCTTCAACTCATTTTCTACAATCACGAAACCCAGATAAACCAATTCTTTTTGTAGAGAAGTACATTTTTTCAGATTTATCAGCAGCTTATTTTGCTGCAATTTTTCCAGCACTTTGCGAACATGTCAAAAGTGTTCCTCCCTCGTCTTGCTGAAAATTAATATATCATCTAGGTACACTATTACAAACTTCACAATGAATTCTTTCATCATTTCGTTCATTAATCGTGTAAAGGTATTGGGCACATTGCTCAGTTCGAATGGCATTACCAGCCACTCATATAGTCCTTCATTAGTTTTGAAGGTTGTCTTCCACTCATCCCCTTCTCGGATTTGAATCTGATGATACCCACTCTTTAAATCAATCTTTGAAAAATATGCTGCCTCGCTCAGGCAGTCCATCATGTCGTCCATCCGTGGCAGTGGAAATCTATACCAGATGGTAATCTTGTTGATGGCCCTCGAATCTGTGCACATTCGCCATTCTCCTCCTTTCTTGGGAGCGAGAACTGTTGGAACTGTGCAGGGGCTCAAACTCTCCCTTATCATTCCTTTATCTAGCAATTCCTGCACCTATTTTCTGATTTCCTCATTGTCTTTGGGGCTCATCCGATACGCTGCCTTATTCAGCAAACTTGCTCTGGGTATAAAGTCAATATGATGACTTATACTTCTCTTGGGAGGCAATTTATCTCGTAATTCATCCACTACTATATCGTTGAATTCCTGCAGCATCTGCTGAATTTTCGCAGGCAAATCTGACACCTCTATGTGTAGCAGCACCGTCTTCACTCTTCTTACAAAAGCATACCTTACTCACTTTCTTCAATCTTCTTCAAAAACTATTTTCCGCACATTAGTAGCACTCTCGTCCCGCTTGTTTCCACTATCTCTTCTTCCTTGATGGGCACAAGTGTGTGCTTGATCCTATCCTTGACAAACTTATAATAGTTTGTCTTTCCGTCATGTACTACCTTCCTGTCATACTACCATAGCCTGCCTAGCAGTATATGACATACATGCATCGGCATTATATCACAAATGACCTTATCCTTATATCTGTTGATATGGAACTCCACTTCGCATTGCTCATCCACCAATAGCTGATGGCCTTTTTGTAGCCATGATACCTTGTAATAAGTGGCATGCTTCAACTGCTTCAACCCCAATTTCTCCACCATCTCTGTGGCAACCAGATTATCTATACTCCCACTATCAATAATCAGCTTACAGCATTTACCGTGTGACTTACAAACTGTCCGGAACAAAGCTTTCCTTTGAGTTTGTTTAGTTGTTTCTTTGGCTAGTTTCAACAACATCTTGTTCAAAACTAAGGCTTCCCCTATTTCCAGCACATTTTCTACTTCTTGAGGAGGTGCCTCTGCTTCCTCTGGCTGTGCGACATACGCACCCGTCTGTCTAGCTTGTTCTGCCTCAGGACACTCAAAAGATCTGTGCCCCCTCTTGTGGCACCTGTAACATTGATAATTAGCTCCTCTGCCCCAGTCATTTCCTCTTCCCCAGTGATAAGGCTTACCACCTCTCGTGTTGTCACCTTTTTCTGCTGTCCCAGAAGCTTTGGAACTGCTGCCTTCTTCACTATTGTTGGCAATTCGCCCTCTGCCATAAGATTGTCCTCTTCCTCTGCTGGTTCCTCGTCCTCTCCTAGCATTTTGTTTTCTGGTGATCTTCTCCTCTGCTTTCATAGCACTTTGATATGCCTCTTCTATGTTTTTCAGGGAAAGAATGCTAATTCCATCTAATATTTCTAACCTTAAGCCATTTACATACCTTGTTGTTTTCTCCGAGGTGTCCTCTGTATAACCAGCTCTTAAATTTACCCAGAAGAGATCTTCAGTGTACTCTATTACTGTCATCCTTTTCTGCTTCAAATTCTTCACTTGCAGATTCAGTCTAATCTGGTAATCCTTGGGTAGAAATATGCATTTCAACTTGGCCACCATCCTTGATCATTTCTTTGTTGGCAACTTGTTCATCCTCCTTCTCTCTATTTGAACATTATCCCACCACAGGGCTACGTGTACCTTCAGCTTTGTTGCTGTTGGATACCTATACCAATAGGTTTCATATTTCATGATTGGCAAATTCAAATGCCAAATATGTTCTACTTTGCTGCTACAAAGGTTCCATATTTGCAAGAAAGGACAAGGTGTGTACATGCCCTTATGCCCATTAAAGTTCTGATGGATCACCCAACAGTCTAATCTGGGTCATGCCATGTTTTCAATTTATGTTGTAGAATAGAGAAAGAAATCTGTCCAAACTGTTTAATCTTGGCAGATCAGTAGTTAGGCAGAGAAACTAAGGTTCCCAACTACTTAATCTGGGGCCTTGGAAGAAATAAGGTTAGTGCTAGATAGGAAATGAAAGCAAAAAAGCCAATGGAAAAGAAAGGGCACACAAAGGGTTTGCAAGTCCAAGTGCACCCTCCAAGAAGAAATAAAAAATGTTAGGCTAAATAATTGGGTAGGTAGATGGGGTTGCAGAAATGGTGTTCCCCCCAAGATCAACTTTGCTAGCCAAGTACAGGCAAAACAACACAGTGGAGCATGTCTAACTCCCCTTCTTCCCTTTGTTCACCACTCATAACTAACATCCCTGTACCAGGTATGTTCAAAAGGGGAACTCAAAGCTTTATGGTGGTTCTTATGGCCCTCAAAATCCACATTTCTTGTGCAAAAATCTTTTCATTTTGATCTACTCTCTACACTAAGTTGTTTTCAAGAAAACTTAGTTGTATTGATCTTCTTCCACATTTTCCCCCCATATTAACCTCTAACTCTATTATCTAGCTCCCTATACTTCACTTCCCCTATTATTATAACACCATGGTGTATAAACCCTAAACAATGTATAAATATCCCCTCCTTGGCATTATAGCCCTACTTTCCATTCCTAGGGCATTGGATTAACATCTGGTTAAGGTCAAGAACCCAAGTCTAACCCCTTTTCTCCATCCGAACCCATCTACCTAGTTAACTCTCCATTTTTGCCTAAAAACCCTTGGAGAAACCCTTTTGAGCACCCTTATACCACTAAAAGGCAAAAAATATGATGAAACCTACCTTACCCGCCTTGTCCTAAGGTCGGGAGCCAATATTCGCCTTTTTCATAAAAACCCATCAAACCCGCCTATCCTAAGTTTTACCCTTCATATCCCTTATGCAAAAATTTCATGAAAAAACCTTTGTTTCTCGCATTTTGCCTAATGTCGTCGGACATATTTAATTTTAAAAGAAAAAACCATTGAAAATCATTCATAAACCAAAGGGTCCCGTCGGGCGCACTTGCCAATAAATATTGTTATTTTAAACCGCTCATTGACGTTATCCGTCGTGCGGCTAGCTGGCCCGATATCCGTCCGATCTAGCCCTTTCCTGATCGACGGCTTTCGTGGGTATCGGAGGGGCCCGACGTCCGACAGTTAACCACTATTGAAGTTATCCTCCGTGCAGATTCCCTGCCCGACAGCCGTCAGATCGCGCGCCTGCAATCCAACGGTTCTCGTGGATTTCGGAAGGCCCCCGATGTCCGACAGATATCGTCCGATAACTGTCAGACGATGATGTCACGCGGGGACATGCGTAGCTCCCAAACTCCGTCGGAGCCCCCTCTGACAGATTCCTTGCCGTGCAGGAGGGGGCCCGATATGACGACACCTGTCCGCCCGCATCACCGTCCTGATTGTCACCTACGTCAGTGCCACGACCGCGCACCCTGTCCTCCATTCGTCCACCTAGCCGCCACCTCATCGCCCCCGTGGACCGGTCTCAGGCCGCCACGTCACCTGATGACGTCTCGCTGACGTCATCCGACCCGGACCCACTTGCTGACGTCATGCTAACGTCACTCAAAAAAAGCGCCAATAAGCCAAAAAGCCATATTTTGACGATTTTTCCGTGTTTTTTATCACTTTTTGTAAAAAGAACCTCTGCTCCCTCTGCATGCATATTACGACGAACAATTCGCCAGCCAACTCCAGACCATCCGCAGAAGTTCAAAGCACGCACCCAACTGCTTGTTCGTCCCGAGCAACTTGTTAAACAGGTATTTTGCCCATGAACCTCCTCGCAACCTGGTTTATTCACAGTAAATTGTAAAAAATACCCAAACACGGCAGAAGACTAAGAATTCACCACAAAACCAAACTTATCCAGCTCCCCCTCAAAGAATTAACGGTCGAATTTTACTGGCAGAGCCATTTCGCTCTAAAATTTTAGTGAAAACCCTTCTCTGTTCGCGTAGTCGTGAACCATAGCACATAGCTTGCTCCTAAATTATCAAAGGAGGTCTGTTAAACACTGTAAAAAGCCTTCTCAGAGAACCTAGCAGTATTCTATTCTGCCATAAATCTACCCTACTGCCCTGCATTTCTCTAAATCCCACTTTCTCAGATAGCCCATTCATCAGTTGTCAAAAAGCATTCAAGCAGACATGGACAGTCCCTCGGCATCAGTAGCCCTCAATGTTACTCCCCTGAATGCTCCCCAAAGAGAGCTGGAGTGGCAAGATTTGGCAGACCTAGATTACCAAATCTCAGAGGACTGCCCATCTAAATGCAAATTCCACATTCATCTGCTAAATGAGCTCAGAGCCAGACATAGAGATGGAACAGATATTCTAGGCATTTGGGAGTCCTCCCTCCCAATCTTCAAGCTGCCTCAGGTCAACCAGTTCCCTAACCTGATTCACTTATGTGCTGTCTGCTATGACCCCATGTGGAGGGCTGTGCTCAACCCTCAAGGTGCAGTAGTGTTTAATACAACCCCTGAGGCCATCAGGGAAATGCTCCAGTTCAAAACCCAGAAGAAGTTGGTTCCTTTGTCCCTGCTGGACCTAATCAACCAAGGAGCCAAGGTACTGACAGAAGCACAGATCCTAAAGTTGAATCAATTGTTTATCACAAACACTGACACAGTGCTGCACCCTCCCATTTTTGATGGCTACCTAAATCAGTTGGGTCTGGACCTGGCATACATGATAAGCTCAGTTTTGGGATACAAATCAATGGAGTTTATTGAGGAAACTGTACTAGTAATGATGACAATGTTTTCCCCCGGTAAGACCCCCATTTTTTATGATTATGCTACATATATCTCAGACAAGATACATGAGCAATTTCTACACTTGTCCAGAGAGAAGGTGTTCA
>APFE031214540.1:0-14369 GCA_000404065.3 Pinus taeda | reverse complement strand
CTTTGTCCTCCAGATCAGAGAACAAATCTCTATCTCCCGTCATGTGAAAAGACTCACCACTATCCAAGAACCACACTAATCCCATCACACTTGAAACCAAGCATGCGATCAATGAAAATCAAGCTCAAACTGAGAAGCTAAGGCCTCTCCCCCTGCAGATCCAGCAGCTTGCTTGTTCTTCTTCTTCTGCGGACAATTTGTGGCATAGTGTCCGTGCTGGTGACAGTGAAAACACTTCACGTTGGACATATCCTGCTTCTTGCCTTTCGCACCAGACTGAGAAGCTTTCTTGCTCTTCCCTTTCTTTGCTTTGGCAGCCAAAGCATAATTCTCTTCATTAGCTCCCTTTGACGAAGATCTATCCCTGGTACTCCGCCTGATCTCCTCCTGCACAAGATCTGACCATAGTCTTTCCCATCCTGGCAACTTCTCCCGACCATTGACAGAGTCCTGATAGGAATGCCAACTCTTCGGAAGACCAAAGAGAGCCAAGCTCACCAAGTCCTCATCATCGACAGTAACCCCCACACTTCCCAGCTCATCTCGACACTGAGTGAACTTCGTGAGATACTTGGGAATACTGTCACCCTTCTCGCATTTGATGTTTCTGAGTTTATCTTTGAGCGCCAGCTTCCTATGATCTCTCTTGCTTTGGAATAATTCTATTAATGATTTCCACATCAAATATGGAGTAGCCTTTCCATGGAGGCTGGACACAATGTGATCCTTCACGCCCTCCAACAGAATCCTTCGAAATTTTGCAATCTTCTTTTGCCAAGCATCAGCTTGAGTAGCATCAGTAGGCTTTGGGATATTCGTATCTATGAACTCCTTCAGCCCATTATCATCCAATACTACCTCCATCCTGTCCTTCCATGCAATATAGTTTGAGCTGCTCTCAAGAGCATACTCCAATCGCAATCCGTTGAAAGACATTTCTGCGTTGTCACCAAGAAAATACTGCTGAAAATTCGAATTCCACCAGCAACCAACTCAACTGCCTCGGATCTAAGATTCGTGAGAACAAAATATTTCTTGTACAGAGATCGACTGTATGGGCATTCACCAGATATCTCACCTTCCAAAAGAAGGATGAATCCAGAGGCTACCTGGCCCGATTACAGACTCTGCCTGAAGAAATAAAATGTAATCACTTTCTAAATAATAGATCTGATGATCAACTACGCTCTGATACCATGTAGAAATTTTGAATAATATAACACTTATTCCCGGAGATTATCCTATTTATACAATATTTGCAGAATGCATGCATAATACATAACCTCCTCTACCATTAATCATCAATTTGCGGAATTAAGAAACAATTGCATGCACACATTGAAACATCAATCACACAGATCAACACAGTATGTACTGGGGAAAGCATACAGCTTAAAACCCCTCAACTATCTGTATATTATTATGATAGAGAACATGTAAAAATACATAGTACAATACTCCTCACAAGTACTCAGTACTATCTCCACCTATTACACACAAACTAGATCAGATATGAACAAGTCACGGGTTCAAATCTCCTCCACTGTTTGCCTACCTCTACTACGCAATCCCTGTTGAGAATAGATCTGATCCAAGTTTGAATTCCCTTGGCTTGTACTGCGCAATCCTCATTGGCAATCTCAATCAATGATTGTGCAAATCTCATGCACAGCTATAGTCACAACTGATAGTAGTCTCACCCTTTCACCCACCTCTAACACTTGTCTCCACTGAACTGTCCATGCACTGAGTTAACTGATGTATTCTTTAGTTGATTTATGAGTTAATAATTAGTGAATTAATTAATAATTAGTGAATTAATTAATAATTAATTCACACCACTCATCACTAGTGTATTTGTCAGTTAGACTAAATACAACTAGTTCAACTAAATCAAACTGAACACAACTCCATCAACTCCTCAATCAACTCCGCCAAACTCAATCACTTGAGTTCTAATTGAAGTCCATCATGCAATAGCTCAACTAACCCATAGGAAAAGCGTATTTCCTTTTGGCAGTTGCATGTGCCACATCCGTAGCTCGAACTGAAGTGCTGCAAGAGGATAAGATAATGTTTATAGTCCAAATATTATTAAGAGCTAATAATATTCGACTGTTCTACTTTTTTTGACTGGCAGTCTAAAAATAGACTCCGCCCATATGTCTAAAAATAGAGCTCCATCTATTTTTACCAACATGACCAATCATCCATAAATAGCATCTTGCAACTCATAGACCATTATCCATATGTCTAAAAATAGACATAGTCTAAAAATAGAATTTGCGCCAAAAATAGCTTGCGGGCCCACTTAGTGAAGGCAACTTTTTTTCACTAAGCTCTATCATCTTGTTGCATTTTCAACAGCTAAGGCATCAGACGAGGGCGCAATGGAAATACCAACAACCCATAGTTACACGACGTTTGATTTATGGTATAGCGTGACCACAGCGAAACCATAGGCAGGGAGTGTGGCAGACGCATGGCCCATGGCTTGTGGCCCGTGGTTATATGCGGCCATACAACTGGTGAGAGCAGGGAATCAAAAGGGCCAACGAACCAACAAAAATATTTAATATTAAAACTATAACATGCCAAGAACGCCAACGGGTGCAGATCAAACCCCAGACCTACAGGGGAGTTAACCAGCGTGCCCAACCAATTAGGCTATTGGAATTATGTTGCATGGTTGGTGGAGCCGAGACCTATTGAGTTGCATGTTGCAAACCAGTTTGGAAAAAAGAGGATATTTTTCTCATTTTCTTTTATCCTTTTTTAGTGCAACAAGAGCCTAGATAGGTGTTTTTCAACATTCCAGACAACATAGGAGCATTATTTTTCCAAGTTGAGGCTCATATTCTGAAGTAATGAGCACTTGAGCATCTTAAGAAAGTGGTCACCATTGGAAGCTGGACTCGGAGATGTAGTCCAAGATTGGTGAATTTCGTTATGAACTTGTGTTTGTCTTATGCTATAGTTTTGTCCTCTTAACACTTTAAAATTTTTGTAGATTAATTTATGTTTGTGTGTTTTCGCAACATCAATCCATTGCACAAAGATACCAAACTAACTTGCAAATTGATCAATAAAGCCTTCACTTTTATTTTTGGATTATTGGACCATAAACATGAAGGCATTATAGTATCTTTTGCGTCATGTGGATAACTGCCTCAATTTTTTATGCCATATTTTTTTGATATTGTTGCAATATTTATGCCATGAATCTTTTATATTTGTGGAGTGATTTGTCATTGTTAAGCTTCATAGGAAAACCAACCAAAATTAAAAATTTTGAAAATTTAAACAAGTATTTGCCTAAAAAATGGATAGTAATAAGATGTAAATAAATATACTTACTACGAATTACTTCACACCATTATTTATGTGTTATTTAGCACTTTAATAAGGAGTAAAAATGTAAATGTACATACTTACTAGTGGTTACCACCCACCAAAACTTATGCAACTCCTTGCCTCTTAGTTGACAATTAATTTTTCCATTTCATATATCATTTTGCAATTTTTATGAAAGCTTAATTTCTACTTAAGTGGCAGGGACTAAGCTGCCCCAACGATCTCATGCATTCCTCCCTGTGAAAAGAGAAACTATTTTTTTTTCCTGGGCACGTCCTACTAGCTATCCCATAATTGACCTAACTACATGCGAATAACTGCATGTTAGAGTACGATTGTTCTTATCCATTACACCAAAACACACACATGTTGAGCATTGCTTTTAGGTTTTGTGCTTGTTGAATTAAAGGCTTTCTCATTGCAGAAGTTGTTTCCATGTCATATATTGTTAAGGATAAAGCATATAATACATGTAGAGAGTGGAATATTAATTTTTTTTTTTGTAGAGATTATATGAAGTATTAGAAATATATACTTTACATTCAATTTTTGATATAGAGAATGGAACATTAGATTTTTTTTTTGCAAGATTATATGAAGAATTAGAAATATATTGTTACATTCATAATCTTGATATTATTTATCTAAAATATGCCTCAACTTCTAAGTTATTTGATGATGAAATGTGTAACTGCATCATTAGGTATCCAAATCACTTAGATATACTTGGATATGGAAGGAGTAGCAAGTGAAAGCGTGGAAATCCATTTTCCATGTGGTACAAAAGAAAGGAGATGTTTTCTTCTGTCAAATTTGGCATACATGAAGGGCATCTCATATGCATTATTATTTGTCCTTCTAAGAAGATTGTGTGTACCGAATTCAAATTGTGTATTTGCAAATTTCTTCCATGTTGATAATTTGAATTGGAATAAAATTACTTTTGTATTAAAAAAATATTCTATTTGTTAGTATGGAAACCATTTTTTTCCAAAGAAACCATTTTATCTATTAATTAGATTAAAGTAATATTATTATTTTGAGATAGTTCTTTAGGAATAATCACACCATAAAAATTTTATGGTGTGATTATTTGGGAAGAACTATCTCAAAAAAATATGAATCACAAAAATTTGAACTTGGAGATAATATTATCATATGTTTTTTCACGCATCTAAAAACATTTGCATTCAATTTCTTTGAATAGAGATAGCTAACCAGGTTTATGGAATACATATTATTAAGCCAAAATGCAGTCTTCCATTTCAACATTAAATTGAAAAAATATAGGGAAAGATTATGTTAAGCAATGACATAGATTTTGCATATTATCCTACTCCTCAAGCTCTTAAAAGTGAGGAAATTTTGCATATATGTTTTTTTTCATGCATCTAACAACATTTGCATTTAATTTCTTTGAATAGAGATGGCTAACCGGGTTTATGGAATGCATATTATTAAACCAACATGCAGTCTGCCATTTTATCATTAAATCAAAAAATATAGGAAAAGATTATGTTAAGCAATGACATAGATTTTGCATATTATCCTACTCCTCAAGCTCTTAAAAGTGAGGAAATTCCACATATTGTTAATGATTTTCGTGTTGCTTCCATAAATGATGTCATGCAACGGTCTGCCATTCATATTTTAACATGCCACTTACTAAATTGTTGTTACCATAGTTGAGTGAAGTTTTACAAACTAATTTTATTTATTTATTTAAATTAATATTATATTTCTTTTCTAGTTGTTAATATTAAATGGTTGTTATATAAAAAGTTTTAGATTTAAAATATTATTAATAAATTGTTTAGTTGTTTTTAGTATGGTCAATAATGTGTATTGAATAATATTTACACTTTTTCCATTTTAATACGTTATTATTATGATTTTGAATACAATTAGTTTTAATATTTATTGGTAATTTCTAAATATATTTTTGTTAATTAATAATTAATATTACTATTTGTAATATGTTATTTTACTATCAATTAATATTATTAATTGCTATTAACTACCTATTAATTATGTTTAACAAAAAAAATTCAAATCCTCCATGGTTTAACATTAATCGAGAATATTTATAATAATAATAATAAAAGAGGCATGAGCAAGAATCTTAACCACCACTCACATCCAAGAACGAATCCCATCAGTATATTCATATGACAGTTGTACAAACTTTATTATATTCATATGACAAGTAATATATCTAACTTATTCCCTATTTAATACACCTTCCCGAAAGTACCAAAATGAGCCATACATCCAACCATGCCCTTATAAACCGGATGTTGACAATTGTACAAACCTGAATAGACGCTAGGTGTAGAAGGACAGAGAAATTAATGTGGCATTGCCATTTACTCGCTGAGAAAATATTGCTGGTCGTGTTAACTAGTTCGTTGTGAGTTAAAAACTAGCGTAGCCACCAAAGTTGTGGCTCTCAAATGTGAATACCGAGCTATCAAAATTTAAACAGTCATTTTATGTTTGTGCTTTCTTTTGGCTTTAATGATTTATTTTATTTCAAATTTAAGTATTTTAAATTCTAACTGAAAGTTTAAATATTTTAAATTTTAAGTTAATTATTTAAAAATAGCAATTTTGTTATTTCATAATTTGTATCATTATTTATTTCTCATTTGTTAATTTGAATAGTTATTTTATAATTTTATTAGTAAATATAAATTTAGAAAGATACAAATGAAGAATTTGGACCTCCCAATATAATTAAGATATTCCTAAATTACTTTTAAATCATATTAATTTTGGTAATTTTTGTTTTTTTTTTTGCTAAGGCAAGAGTGGATCCTTCTATTCAATTAACAGAGAAATATTGTAAAAAGGCGACCACGATTGTGAGGCCCACCAATACACCAGGCCAACCCCAGTACAAGGTCACAAAACGACAAAGCATAACCAAGGACGCGGGCCCGCCAAAACCAACCTGCAGTCCAAAACTGACTGTTGGATCTTGAACTGATGATCCAGCGGATTAGAAAGATATTGGGTGGCCAACAAGCGACCTTTTAACAAATGAATTGGACCCGATAAACCTAATAGACCATAATCTATAATCTTATCGGGTCCGTTTTTGGCTTAACCTTCGATCACTTTAACCCTCTGAAATCCACCATTTGCGCGCGATCCCGGAGAGGTCTTGTGAGCAGCTCGAAACATAACCCCTGATGTGGACCCACTAACTTGCACGCAAAATCATGGTCGTAGGTTATCCTCGCTCGATCCAATGGTTACAGATCAAATCGCGCGGGCTAAGAGCACCGATAGTTAGTGCGTGATGAAGGCGGTAATTCCACCCCACCCCTAGCCACGTGTTGCGTGGTGAGTGGAATCGCTCCCAAATGAGAAAAAAAAAAACTGCTTCCTGCTTGATGAGCTTGCGAAATACTGAAAACCACCGCAAGGGCAGTAAACCTGTGCACCGGAATAAAAGTTGGGGCTTTGCGGTTACCGAGAAAATTCGAGTTCCGGCTCATGGGCCAAAGGGAGATGAAGATCCCTCTATCCAGCCGCCCCCCTGAGACGTTTGGATTTCCATTACCTGCGTTAAGGAGGCTACCAGAGACGTGCCACCTAAAAGGGATCACACTTATGTCAAAACACTTCATGATGAAACCAGAATAACAATACCCCATTATTGTGGCTATGTGTCAACAAATACGGTCTCTTGATTTTCCTGATGCTGCTGTCGGTCACTAAGGGCTCTGGATGAACATCCCTCCTTCAACCTGTCATTTGTTATCTCCTCCCACCAGTAGTAGAGATCAATATCCTTATTTCATACCCCCTCATTGGCAAGCCAGTCCACCACTTTGTTGGCTTCCCTACGAATATGCACCAACCTTAGTGAGAACTAGTCTCCCTGCTAGATTTAGTGCTCTGTTTGTCCATATGTTGATCTTATCTTTTAGCTTATTAAGAACAGGCTCCCAGATATCCTTGTGAAGTGGTTTGTTAGTGACAGTAACTCCCAGGGACTTCATAGGCAGTGTCTCCCTTTGAAAGCCCAAAATTTTGGAAAGATTTCTTTGAATTGAAATATCTGTATTGAAAAAGAAGATTTTTGATTTAGTGAGACTTACCTCAGTGCCTGCTGTCCTAGCAAACTCACTCAGAATCTGTTTGAATGCTTTGGCTTCCTTAACAGTGGGAGTGCCTTGAAGCATAGTGTCATCCACAAATTGCTGATGTGTCACCGTGTCCCCACCATGAGTGAGTCTTCGACCATGGATTCTCCCTTCCTTAGCAGCTCTGATAGCTCTTCCTAACCCTTCCATCATTAGAATGAAGAGGAAAGGAGAAAGAGGATCTCCTTGCCTTAGACCTCTAGAAGGCTTGAAGGTTTTGGAGGGAGCACCATTGAGAAGAATTGAACAACTGGTTGTGGTAACTAGAGCCATAACCCATTTTATCCAATTGTGATCAAAGCCACAGGCTTTTAAAATCGCTCTTATATATGACCAGCTAAGTTTGTCATAGGCCTTTGCTATGTCCAGCTGCATAATCATTCCAGCCTGTTTGTTGGTAGTGAGTGAATGAACCATTTCATGTGCTTGTATTATATTATCTAGAATTTGTCTTCCTTCCACATAGCCTGTTTGTTCCTCTGACACTAGGGTTGGGAGGAGAGGTTTGAGACGATTAACAATGACTTTGGATATAATCTAGTAGATCACATTGCATAATGCTATAGGTCAAAATCTGTCTGGAGAGATGGCCTTCTCCTGTTTTGGGATTAAGGCTATGAACGATTCATTGAGCGCCCTTAAGACTTTCTTAAATCTTTGAGAGTCTTCCACTACCTCCGGATGTCTGTTTTCCTATCTTCCAACAGCTTTGAAAGGCCACATGAAGCATCGGGCCTGGTGCTTTCCCCATTTTGCATCTTTTCACTCTTCCTCATTTCTCCCACAATTTTTTTTTTTACAAAATCGGTTGCTTGTTATATTCAAAAAAGATGGAGGAGTCTAAGCTCCGATTTTACAATAGATGGAGTTACGAATGTAACTAGTTTCTGGATTTCATTGTGGTAGAACACATGAGTTCCTTTGCTGCTTGCTTGTAAGGTTCTAAAGCAAGTGTAGATTCTTATAAATTGGGACAGAAGAAGACTGGTTTTGCTGTACATTTAGAAATGAAGATAGGTCTGATTAGGTAGTCAGCTGAGGTCTCTGGTTGGCTGTAAAATCACAAGTTCTGCTGGGAAATACATTTAGATAGGAGTATCTGCAAAAAAAGGTTTGATCAAACTCCTTGATAATAGAAGCACAATCATATGGATAGAAGGCTTCTTGACAATTTGGTGCTGTCATGAGGATCAAGGGATGAATTGGAGCAGGCTCGCTTGATTGCATAAGAGACTTCCTTTTTCTCGTGAGTAGGCGTGGCTAGCTCTCTTGTCCGCTTCCTGGTTGCTGGATCGAAGGACATGAAAAAATTGGCACTGCAAGTTCTGAGACAGCATAGTTTTACAGCGACTTATGATTTGATGGAGGAAGAGGTTGGATGCATGTCTGTTGTTGTTCATTAAGCTGACTATTATAGCTGAGTCACCGAAGACAAGGGCTTTCTTGATCCCTTGGTTCTGAAGCTGCAAGAGGCCTTGAAACAGTCCCAGAGCTTTAGCTCGATTGTTACTCAATCTCCCCAAACCCCATTCGAAAGAGGACACCATTACACCTGAAGGATCCAGAATGATGCCCCCTGCGCCCACAGCACCGGGATTGGACTTGGAAGCTCCATCAAAAAATAATGAATGAGTATTCTTTACCTGAAGCCATTTACCGAACTCATCTTTTGTAAGGCGGATTTTCCATTCTAGATTGTCTGATTTTCCAATGGATTTACGGATCTTTGTTGCTGGGATGATGCTGGACCTGTCTATCAAATTCGAAATGAAGTTTCTCTCCTCTGTCCATAACCTGTCGGGATCGATTCTCTGAGTTAGCTTGACTGCTATTGTTTCCGATGCTAGACTGGTGGCTTTAAGAATTACGTGTCTGGTTGTGGTGGCTTTGTCTCTGAAGATCAAACTATTTTGGGCGATCCAGATGCGCCACAAAAGAGCAAACGGGATGGCGTTCCACACTCTTCTGGCTGGGTTTTGGTTTTCTGAGTGCCAGGGATAGCTTCTTCTCCATTTGTTTAAGATTTCGACAATAGAATGATGAGGGTTCCAAATGGAGGGGGCTGAAGGAGCTATGTTGTTCCAGCAATGGGCAGCAAAGGGACAAGATATAAACAGATGCTGAAGGGATTCCTCTGCCGTTTGACAGTTGGGGCACCTGGAGGGCCCGAAGAAGCCTCTCTTCCTGAGGTTCTCTGCAGTTAAAATTTTCCCATGGAGAAGAGTCCACATAAAGAATTTGATCTTAGGGATTGCTTCAGCTCTTTTTAGAATCTTCCTCTGAGCCCAGACTGCGGTGGGAAATTCCTTGCTGCTCAGGTAGCTGTAACCTGCTTTGATGGAGTAATTTGTTCCTGAAGGGTCCCAGCAAAACTCGTCCTTTGCGCCTTTGATGGTGGGAGCTATACTGTGAAGGCTGCTGCAGAGAGAGCCAAAGCTATCGTTGAGATGATGAGGTATGGGTGGGAATTCCCATTGAATCCAGGCATTAGTTGAATCGTTCCATTGGGAGATTTGACTCAATTTGGATATGCCTTTGCTGTGAAGGTAACGCAGAATAGGGTCGATATCTGGGAGGTTGTTTATGGGAGGATTCCCCATGATTTTGTCCGAACCTATATTCACCGTTTCACCTCCTTTTGGCACTTTAGAGACATTTTGCGCCATGAAGACTATGGCTTTTTTGCAGAATTTCCATATCTTTGTACATTGTCTATTAGGGATTTCAGCATTGAGGATTTGCGATCTTGGCTGGCTGAGATATTTTGATTCTAGGACGTTTTTCCACCATGCTGGTTGATTGTCCATAAGTCTCCAGATCAGCTTCCCACCGAATGCTAAATTCATAATAGATGGGGACCTGATGCCCAGACCACCATTCTCAGGACTTTGTATAACCTGTTTCCAGTTTACTAAATTGAACTTTTTCTTTTCATTCTTGCCTCCTTGCCAGAGAAAGTATCGGAGGATGCTATCCATTTTTTGATGGAAAGAAGCTGGCGCATGGGCAAGAGAGAACTGGTATAAAGGGAGGGAGGAGAGCCCTGATTTTAGGAGAACCTGTCGCCCAGCTGGATTGAGCCACAAAGTTCCCCATCTCTGAAGTTTCCTTTTCATTTTATCCAGCGTTAAGTCCCAGACTCCAGTCTTTGCTTTCCCTAAGGTTACCGGCATTCCCAGATAACTGAAGCTGTCCCAATCTAACTTGCAGGGGACACCAAAGGTATTAGCAATATTATGTATCATTTGGGCAGAGACATTCCAACCATAAATGCAGCTCTTAAGGTAGTTTATTTTACCTCCTGAATATCTCATGAACTTGTCAAGCAGGGACTTAAATCTTCTTGCAATAATGGTGGTCGCCCCCCCTAGCAATAGGGTATCGTCTGCAAATTGGGAATGGTTTATATTTTTGATGCCATCTTCAAACTTGATGCCCGTAATGAGGCCTGATTGCCTCTTTTGATCGAGGGCACTGCTAAAAGATTCTGCCATAAGGATGAAGAGATAAGGGGATAAGGGGCATCCTTGCCTTAATCCTCTTGAGGATTGGAAGGAAGGACCAGGTCTTCCATTAATGAGGGGGGCGATCCAAGGCCCGGAAATGCAGCATCTGATGACATTAATAAGGAGTGATGAGAAACCCATCCTTTGGAGAACTGCAAATAAAAAAGAATGCCTTACCCTATCAAAGGCATTGGCTAGATCTAGTTTTAGAATGAAGCCTTTCTCATTCCTTGCTTGACTTGAGTGTATGGCCTCTTGGACTACAAGAATGGAGTCTGAAATTTGTCTGTTTGCTATAAAGCCTCCTTGGTTGTCTGAGATCAGCATCGGTAGAAGAGGTTTAAGCCGAGAGGCTATAATTTTAGTGAAGATTTTATATGATGAGTTGCATAAGGATATGCCTGAAGCGAGAAAAGTTGGATGGCCGGTTCTCCTTCGGAATAAGAGCCAAATGGGTAGCATTTGTGTATCCACCTATTTTACCTTTTTTTTTAATCCACTTGATGTATTTTATGAGATCTTTCTTTATCAGCTCCCAGTAATCCCTATAAAAGCTGATATGGAACCCATTCGGACCAGGAGACTTGTTGGGATGAAGGGTCCAGATTGCTTCAACGATTTCTTCCTCTTTTATTTCAGCTGTCAGCTTTTTGTTTAGATCATCTGTGATTTTAGGATGCAAATGCTGTAGAAGGTCATCATAAGTTTCTTCCTCTGGCACCTCAGTTAACAGGTCCTTGAAATGCTCTGTAGCAGCTTCTTTAATATCTGCTTGTTCCACATGGTGTGTCCCTGCGCTGTCCAAGATAGCTGTGATGGTGTTTCTGGCTTGTCTAGCGGTGGCTTGCTTATGGAAGAAAGAAGTGTTCTTGTCCTCGCTTTCCAACCATACTTGTCTTGATTTGGTGCGCCATTTTTCCTCCTCCTGCCTTTTAATTTTTCTCAGTTTATTGTACATCTCTTCTTCTTGAAGTTTTTTGCTGTGGCAGTAATCATTTTGCTCGATTGTGCACTGGAGTTCAGCGATTTGTAATTTTAGCTCACGCTTTTCCTGTTCTGGCTCTTTTTAATAAGATTTGGCCCATTGCCTTAGCGCTCTTTGCACATTCTTCAGTTTGCTTTCCCAAATGTAGCTTGGGGAGCCCTCAATATGCTGCCTCCAGGTAAGCTGAATGATATTTCGAACAGCTTGTTGTTCGCTCCAAATCTGATTAAACTTAAAGGGCAGTGGACCAAGGGCGCAGTGGGTGTTCAAATCGAGGGTAATTGGATAGTGGTCTGAGGCAGCGAAAGGCAAAATGGCGGAATTGACAGATGAGAAAGTTGACAAAAGAGAAATATTCACCAAGAATCTATCCAACCTCTCCATGATATTGTGACTGCCTAGTCTTCGATTGTTCCATGTGAACTTGCGGTTTTTTGGAGTTATGTCTATCAGGTCATCAGTGTGCATTACATTTTCCATTTGGTTCCTGAATGGGTCTGGCAGAAATTTCCCCCCTCGCTTTTCATTTGCATGAAGGATTAAATTGAAGTCACCGCCTACGATGGTATTATTGTTGTCTCCTTCTAGGATTTGATTGCTAAGAGTTTCCCAGCAATTTCCTTTATCCCTGTAATGATTGGGGACGTAAATGTTGAAGATGACAATCTGCTGATGGCTGTTATTATTTTTTAGGACTGTTTTTATCCAGTGCTGATCGACTATCTCAGATTCACATTGCCAGTCATTCTGGTTCCATATTGTAGTGATTCCTCCCGAAGCTCCTCTCGCTTCGCATATGCTTCCTCTGTAATTTTTGTACTTTCCAATGATTTTGCTGATTTCTGTTTCTCTTTGTTTCGTTTCCTGAAGTAATATAATGGATGGTTTCTCCTGCACTATAAGGTTTGTTAGAGCATTGATTTTAGCAGGGTGCCCAAGTCCCATGTTGTTCAATGAGAGTATTTTGATCATTTCAAACCTACGTTTCGAGAAGGTGCTCTGCCTCCCTTGTCTTTGCTAGCTACTTCTTGATATTTTGTGGCCTGAATGAAGGATTCTATTGGATGCTGCAGACCAAGAGCGATGTCCTTCTGTGCGTTTTCATCCTTGTGTTGCTTTGTAGACTTTCTTCCCGACTTCTTTTGTCCATCGAAGGAGGAACCCTGGTCCTCGGAATTTCTACGGGGAACTCTAGGAGGGAGAGGATTAGATAAGAGAGGGGGGTGGGCACTCATATGAGGGGAGGAGGACTGTTCTGGAGGGGAGGAGGGTTGGGCAGAGGGATTCGAGGGGAAAGGGATCAAGGGGGATGGGTCATCTTCAGGAAGGGATAGTATATGGAAAGGGTTGGTGGATGGAGGGGAATGAAGGGGATTTTCAGGGTCGGGAGAGTGAGATAGATGAGGAGGGGGAGGAAAAGGAGACGGGATATGGGCAAAGGTTTTAAGAGAAGAGGGATCAGCATCATTGGGCAAAGAGAGGCTAGGGGCAGATTTTTTTTTTTTACCACTTCCCATTGCTAATCTTGAGAATTGTTATCCACATTAATAATCTTAGTGCAGCAATTGGAAAAATGACCGTACTCATGACATACCTCACATTTGAAGGGGATATGTTCATAGTTGAGCTGTTGGATGTGTGACCATTCATCGACTTTGATCTTGATAGCTTCTGGAAGTCCTTTGCCCAGATCGACCTCGACGCAGATGTGAGCGCAGGCTTGCATGTTGTCTCTTGGTTCGCTTTTGTCAATATATTTGCCGACTGCGTTTCCAATGGCTCTTACAGAGTCATCTCCCCAGCAGTGTAATGGGAGATGAGGGAGACGAACCCAAACAGGAACTGCATTAGGAATGTCAAGCTCTGGATCAAAGTCTGGTGTCCACTTGTTTAGGTACAGACCTCTGGAGTCCATAAAATAAGGTCCGTTGCGAAAAATCAGATCCTTGTCATTCTTTGTCTCGAAATGAAAGGTAAAGTAGCCTTTCCCGCAGAATCTGATGGCAATTTTTCCTTGAGTTTTGTCTGACCAGTTTCTTTCCACCCGCCTCTGGACAGTTTTAGGTGAGGGCCAAAGGCAAGTGAATTGTCCGATCAAACCTTTTTCAGCCAGAGCTAAAGCAGCCAATCTGGGCACAGTAGGAGGAAGGGTAACCTCCTGAAGTCCTTCTAATTTTTTGACAAATTTGGAGAGAGCTGGGCGGTCTCGTTGAGGCGGCAGAGAGCTGACAAGGGCAGAGAAGGCATGTTGCTGGGCAGACTCCTCCGGCGGAGTCTCCGGAGAAGCCATCAAGTGGGCGTTGACCAGAAGGCCGAAGGCGGCAGACGACGCGCGTTAGGTTTCCATCCGACTCTCATAGCGCGAAAAAA
>APFE031214537.1:0-23695 GCA_000404065.3 Pinus taeda | reverse complement strand
AGCAACTTTTATTTACTCCTGTAATTGCATAGCAAAAAAAGTTTCAAAGGCTACCTGGCTCACTTTAGGCTCCATCTGTAGTTTTAAGAAATTAACATGAGTAGCAAACAATTGTTCATTCCCCAGTGGAGTCGCCAATGATGTTAACACTCAAGTTGTTCCCTCAGAAAATTTTAAGAAGGGAATACAACCGAGGTAACCATAGACCAATATTTCAGACACAGATCCTAGCCAATCTACATCCAAAGAGGGCTCTCTCTTCATAATTTAGCTTTGTTTAAGGTATTTTAGGCTAGTTATGAAGTACAAGGGTTTTGTTTTGAGTTTTGGATGGTGGTGTTTAGTAGAACTGGATTGTAAGTCTGAGAAGTTCAGTCCATTGGGCTAATGGAGACTATGAGGATGAACTGATGGATGTGGTTTCTTTGACAGAAGGTAGTACTACAGAGCAAGGTAATTAATCATGGAGCAATTCATAAGCTGGAATCAGATGGGATGGAGACTGTGGGTGAAGGGCAGTTAAGAATCCTTCATCATACAGACAGAGGGAAAGTGAATGATTATGACCAAGAAGAAATCAAGAATTTCTTAGCTTTAAATCAATATGTAAGAACCAGGGGAAACAGGAGCAGTTAAGAATTCTTGTTTATGCTAATTCTGAAGAAAACATTAATAATAACTGAGATTGAACACAGAGTACAGTCAAGAAAGTTCTGAGTTATTCTTTTTCCCTGTTATTTAGAATATGAAACATGTATGATATAATAAACACAAAAAATAGTAAAACATAAGTTAGAAGGGACTTATTGATCCATGAAATGTTTCAAGAATTCTGTAGCATGACCCTCAGCACAAATTCCACATCTAGAGAGTTCAACAGCAAGGTATTCCAACAGCTTCTGTATTAGAAAAAACCTTCTGAGTTACAACGTAGTCTAAGAAATTATCACCAACCAACCCTGAATAGTTTGCTTGGGGAGGTATATGTATAGAGATGTTACAAAATATCTCAAAGAGATAATATCTTTAGCAATAACTCAATCCACCTACTTAAAGGAGAAGTAGATGATCTTGGAAATAGGGAAAATAAATGAAGAAGTAATTGTTGCTGTGTTGGCTGCTTTAGTTGGTCAGATATGTTGACTTTTTAAACTCAGTGAGTCGGCTGGTGGCCGTCTTATATTGATATCCCGCGCTGCTGTCTTGGTCTTTCGGCTGCATCTGATCTGGCTTTAATACGCAGTTGTTCCAGTTTAACTCTCATTGCTCTTTTCTTTCTTCTTTATATCATGTGGTACAGTCTTTGAATTTTGCCAAGATAAAGAAATCAGATATATGCCTAAAAAATCTCCAGCATGCTTTGCCACCATTGCTCTTCTGGTAATTGGTGCCTTCGTAGTTTTATTAAAGCTTCATCAGCATCCGTGTACCTGAAGAAATTAGGTTGGACTGTGAAAAGATGTTTCACTTCATGCTCAATATAAAATAGATTTTCTAAACTGTCATACAGGCTCTGTCCAGATGGGAGTGCATTCTCTCCTGCAGCACTTGATGATGCTGTGATTTGATTAGCCACATATGAATTTAACCTATGAGTATAATCAGCCTGTGTCAACACTCTGTAGTCATTGGTTAATATACTTGGCAGACCTTTTTCCTGCAGAGCTGTGAACCTCTTTGTGAAAACATTTATCTCCAGTTACATGTCTTGGCACTTCCTTTCCAGATTTTGTATGAAGGTCCTCATGGTGAGAACTCTTTTGACTATTAGAATGGTGACTATCCTGTCTCTAATATCCAATGCTGCTAGCTCTTCCTTGGTGTGGGCGTTCAAAAAATGTATTAGCCTATTAGCCTGTTCAGGCATGTGTCCCAATAAATTCCTGGCCCTTTGGATTTCTACTTGAGCTACTGCTATCAAGTCAATCTGCTCATGAATTATCTGTATTGATCTCCATACATCAGTGATGGATTGGCCAATATTGGCCCACAAAATTCCCTTGATTTCTGCTAGAGGTTTATGCAGAGTGAGATCCTTTTCCAAGGATCTTACTTTGTGTTCCAATGCTTTAACCTCCCTCGATTTTTCAGCTACAGTCATCTTGGACTTATCATAGCTCTGTTCAACTTTGGCCAATTTTTCTTTGACTTGCTTTAGCTCTGATACTTGAGTTTTAATTCCTCCATGGCCTTCATTAGTTGTTCTATGGTCATGCTGGTACCTGGTACTGTTGCTATTGTTGTTACTGGAGTGCCTGCGATGATCTCTGCTGTTGAAGTTTGGACTGTGGGAGGTATTGTTGTTGTAGCTGTAGGAGGAGCAGTTGTGCTTGTTGGAGTTGTTTCAGGTGGCTGGGAGGTTGACTCTCCCTGCTTTTCTTGTAAAGATTTCTCCAATGCATGCTCTGTCTCAGTTAGTCTTTGATTCATCCTCATTAGCAAGTCCATCATGTCCTCCTCCTCTTTTTGCTGCAAAACTTCTGTGGTTTGAGGATGCCTAGTAATAGGAAGTTTTAATTGCTTCCTGAGGGCTGCAATGTCTTCTTCCTTCTTTTTTATTAATGCCTTTATGCCTTTGGCATCTTTGGGATCATGTCCCAGCTCAATGATGATCTCTTCCAAGGACTAGATTCTGTTATCCTTGGCTAAAGAGGAAGCCTTTTCCAAATCCAATTGGGCAGTGGTATTATTTAATGAATTCTGCAATCTATGAGCTAATAATGCTGTATCTGCCAACGTGGAGTAAACCATTTCTCCGGTTTGCGTATGCAACTCAATCTGGTCCATTGGATGAATGTCTTTAGCTAATACTTCCAGATTGGTCCTGATGTAATCAGCAGCTGACTGTGGCTGCTGCGTTTTGGGCTTAAAGTGACTAAGGATCATTTTTCCTTCTTGAATGTCATATGCTAACATTAACCTTTGTTGATTTGGGGGGGCCATCTTCAACAAGTGATTGTAAAGTTGAACTCTTATTGAATCATTCTTTACCTTTATTTTAGTAAATGTTCTCTTAATGTCAGAGCCCTGCTTGCTTTGTGGCCTGGCAGATGAAAATTCCACACTATGTTGTCTTTCAATCTCCTGCCTTTGTCAACTAGCCGATGTTTCTGTGACCGGGGATGTATCCTGGCTGACTATTATTTCTTGCCTTAAACTGTCTGTGGTCTCCTGAATAAACTCCTCATCTAATAGGGGGTTCAATATTTGCCTTTTCCCCCCTGGTTGCTCTATAGAACCGCTGATCGTTGTGTCTTCTTGCCTATCCCTTTTCTTGCCTCTTTCCTCGTTTAGAGGAGTTTGTAGTGTAGGGATTTCTGGTGCCTTTGTCTAAGCTAAAGGGGCTTGCCCTTGGTTTTGCTCCTTTGATGTAGCTGGCTGGTCTGTCATTATTTCCTGCTTTGTGTCTATTACCTCCTTACCCTTTGTTGACCCTGTGCTGGCTTTTTGTGTGGGCTGCTGAGGAGTCTCGGCAAAGGATGTATCACCTCCTATGTGCTGAGGCAGCTTGAAAGATACCTGTCCAAAAGTGTCCAGGTCAAGCGTTTTTTCAAGCTCTTTGATAGATTTTTCCATTTTTTCTTCCTCAGTAATTTCTTCTATCAATGTACCCTCTACCCACTCATTTTGATAGGAAAATTGCTCTATCTCAGGGAACCTAGAATGATTATAGGCTAATAGCCTGTATTTCGCTCTCCTATCATTTATGAAATCATTTGGGTCATAGGGTACCCACCAAAATCTCTTCTTTAATTTGAGATCTTCTCCCAATATTTTATCAGCATCTGCCCAGGCTTCCTTCTTATTAATGATAAAAGAGCCTAACTGATTTTTTATTTTCAGCTAGGCATTTTTCTTTGTACTATGAAAGTGAGTTAAATCTGCATTTGTAAGTTGCCTGAAATACTCCAGAGCAAACAGTCTCATAGGCACATATTTGGGCAGCTTGTAAGAACACAGCTCACAGCCATATATTCTGATTTTAGTATGATTCTGGTAGAGGTACCAATCACCTATTATGTAGTTTTTGGATAGCTGCAAAATCTTCTGCATCTCAACAGAAAGTCTAGGAGGAGGAGTTTTCATTAATAGAGAGGAGACCGGATATATGAATAGGTCAATGAATTCGTAGTAGGTGTAAGAAGAGTCAGAAACATGGTGGAAGACTGAGGTCCAAAATATCACAGACCTTCTTTCTTCTTTGGAATCCAGTTTTCTGATAGGAAACTAAAAACTTTCTCTTTGATAATATAAGAACAGATGATATATGTAAGAGGTATACTTGAAGACCCCTTCTCTGTCTAGACTCATGAATTGTTCATGTATTTTATTGGCTATGAAGGTGGCATAATCATATTTGATAGCAGGGGGCTGTCCTGGAGTAAAAATGGATAACAAAACTGATGTGGTCTCATCAACATGCTCACTTGTCTTAAATCCCTGGACATAAGATATCATATCAATAATGAATTTTCCAGCTTCATTGAACGAAGCATGGATATAGGGAGGTGGCTCTTTGGGCTGGCGATCTGGTTTCATAAGTAATTGAGCTATTCTGGTTATCTCAGAACTGGGCAGTTTATGACCTTGTTCAAGCAAGAATCCCATAGACAGAGGAGCTAGAGGCTGAGTGGGTTTGAAGCGTAACATTTTATTTATGGATTCAGGGGTAATGTAAAATAAGATAGTCCCAGATGGATTCATAACTGCTCTTTGAGTGGGGTCATAATTGGCACAGCATAAGTGGATATTTTCCAGGGAAAATATTGACAGAGGGCAGGTAGTATATGGGCAAATTGGATTCCCATATTCCATAGACATCAGCATTGCTTCTGTAGTTGTTCCTGATCTCAGAAAATGCTTGAAGGTGGTTTTTGTCACCCATCAAGTCTTGAATTTGGAAATCTCTATCAGCTAGGGGCAGCCATTCCAACTCCTTGTGTGGTGCATTGATGGGAGCAACATTGAGGGCCACAGGGGCTTCCATTGCTCAATTTTCTGTGATTTTCAAATTGGGATTTGGGTTTTTGTGGCAAAAATAGACAAAACAATGGTTCTGGGGTTTTTCTCCGGGAATTACGGACCAAAGTCGATTTGAATTCAGCTCACTGGGCGAAATCTATGGAGAGAATATGAAATTTGCAGGTTTTTTGGTAAAAATGGGTGAAAGAGCAATCTTGGTGTACTTGTATGAAAGATATAGACGAAATTCAATATGAAATTTGGCTCTTTGGGTATAATTTACAGTGGAAAACTTTAAAACACGGTTTAGGAGGTAAAACGGGTAAATACCTGTGTTTTTGGATGCGCACAGGAGCAATTTGCAGGTTTGGACGACGAATTGCAGAGTGGAATGCCGGAGTATGCTGGTCGGGTGGTGGACTAGAGCTCTGGTAGCAGCTTTGTCGTAATTTGCATGCAATAGTCGTGCAGAGATAAACAAGCGAAAATGAGTGAAAACGATGTTTTCACGTCTTTTTAACAAAAAATTGACTTTGGCGGGCTTTTGGTGTTTTTCAGTCGGATGACGTTAGCATGACGAAGTATTTTGTCGTGTAGCGGGGACGTGGTGGATGACATGGCGGTGGTGACATGGCAGCGGTGACGTGGTCATGACGTCAGCGAGGGGATCAGCGAGGCGGTAAGCGGTTTGGTCCCGCACCACTTTATTGGCTTAAGTGGTATCGGAGGAGGGGTAGCGAACAAGCTGGGAGGGCGTCGCGTGTCTTTTGTACGGCGAAAATACCGCCCATTCCCCAGATGCTAATCTTCGGGCACCGGAGGGGTTCCGATATTGCTATGGGCCATCGGATAAGAAAGCTCGGATCTGACGGTCGGCGGTTGACGGAGTTGGCGGCGGGTTATGGCGCGGGGAGCCGGGTAATAAACAATGAATTAATTGTATCAGGGCAATTTCTATTGGCCGTCGGGGGTTTAGATTATTGATTAACCAAGTGTTAATCAATTTTTTCAATATTTGCGCGGGGAGGGTTGTTTATATGGTTGTGATTGAACCATTAATTCCCTTTGTAAACCAAGATATATGCTATAGCTAGCTAGGGCAGGATACTAGATTTTTTGGGGTTTTTATATGTTTATATAATACGGGCAGAGGGAATAACCATAAGGAGCTATATAATAACGTTTAAGAGTTAATATGAAATTTTTTGAAATGCTATGCCAATGAGCACTAAGTTATAGAATAAAAACTTAGGCTATAGAGAGAGTCAAAAGGAGAAGGATTTTACACAAGAATTGTGGCTTTGTGCCTGAGCAAAATTGTCATTTTACTTAAACCTTTTCATTAAATGGAGTGATCAAAGAATTTTGAGCAGATCTCAATATCCTTGGGGGGAGGTTAGTAAGTGATTTTTAGGAAGAAGAATGAGGGGAAGTTAGACATGCTTCATTTGATATGACACTACATAGTTGCCATGGTACTTATAATAGTAATAAGATGAACCACTCTTGAGAGACAAAATCTCATAAGCCTGTTTCTGCAACATCAAAACTGCCTACCCATCCTACTATACCTAACATTTTTTGCTTCCTTTTTTCTTGGGTGCATTTGAACTAGCAAACCCTCTTAATCCTCTTTTCTTTCCACTGCAATTTTATCTAAATCTACCTTTATAACATCCAAGGGCTCAGATTTAGTAGTTGAGCTCCTTTGCTTCTCTACCTAGCTATTCACTTGCGAAGACTGAACAATTTGGACAGGTTTCATTCTCTATCTCTAAAAGAAGAAATTTAAACATGAATTTGGCCAAGATTATGCTATTTGGCCATCCATCAATTGAGGCAAGAGTCAATCAAATGTGCACCATGAGATTCTTTGCAAAAATGGAATAGTAGTGGCATTTTGGACTAGCACACTTTCCTTGGTCCTTTGTTTGGGGTTCATTCCTTTCATTTTTTCCTTTTGACCATCTTGTTTTCTTGCCCTTTTATTTTTCTTTTAGGGCCCACCCTCTTTTAATTTTTTAATTTTTTTGTTTTCTTGGAATATGGAACACCTTTGCAACCAACCAAAGGTTTGAACATATTAGATCTTATCAATGTCAATCATGAAAAATGACACCTATTGGTATAGGAAGCTAATAGGAGAGAAAGGAAATATGGAAAACGAGGTTCTAGTGAGACAGAAAGAATGGACCTGCACAAAATAAGGATTTTCAACCCAGATTTACTAAGACATTGTTATGGATTGAGGAGGTAAAGTTGTGAAAGTTACTGATTTGTTTCCTAATAAAGAATGGTCTTGAAGATTAGGCAGAATTGTTGAAGACAACAGTTCATCGGTTGGGAGAAGCATGGCAGCTCCTATTATATTTTTAAAAATATGAATAAGTAACTAGGTTATCTGCTATGAACTGCTAAGATTTTGAGTTTTAAGTTTTTCTTATTTTTCTATGTAGGATATAGGAATGAATGTAATTTTTTAATGAGTATGAGGTCTCATGTTAAAAGGGTTTAATTTTGTTAGGGTTAACTTTGAAGAAATAATTCTATATGTAAATGTTATGGGAAAGGTTTTCTCAAATTTGATATTTGATCTTGTACAAAAACTATAAGTTAAATAGGAGATTACTTTTAGATGTGTTTACACACACACACTAATAAAGGGCTATTAGGTCATTCCTCAAACGGCAAGCAGTCCCTGTCAAGCGATAAAATCCTTTAAAAAAAATAGAAGTTCAGAAACCCAGAAACCAGGAGTCATGTACTCCATTTTCTATGTACAAGTATTGGTCATAACTACTTCTATATATATATATAAACAAGGACTACAAAGTGTGCCAAAACCTAGAAGAATTATGTACAAAATTTAGAGAATAAATGGCAGAAACATCTTATTCCAAAATATGAAAGGAAGGGTTTGTATACATAAAATTGCATAGTACTTTTACAAGTAATTATTATATTATTAATGTAAAACGAAGAATGTAATAAATTGGAAAAACATAAAGATCTAAATACAAATTTAGTATCAAATTGTACCCAACCTCAATCAATTTTTAATCAGTTACACTTATAAATTCATAGAAGACCTGAAGTTGGAATTTACGAAAATTGCACTTACACCTAAGGAAGAATAAAAGGAGAGTCGATCACCAAGACTTGTAAAAAATTACCTAACATTTTAACAAAGAACGTACAAGCTTAAACTAGGTTTCAACCAAGTGTGGGCTTGCAATCATCATATTGACAAGCCTAAACTACCCTTTTAACAAAAGTAGTTTTCATATCATCCCAAGATCTAATGCTATGTTCTCCTAATCCCATGAACCATTTCAATGCATAGTCTTTTAAATTTGTAGGAAATAACTCTAGTTTATGGGAATCATTTACATAGTTATAACTATGGCACAAAACGCCAAACTCAAATAAAAATGCATTAGGGTATTTTGTGCCCATACCTCAAAAAATTGGGTAGGAAAAAAGGAGATATGTTCTTCATATTGAAATATGGTGCCTCGTCAAGGATGAGAAATTTGAAAGTGGTTTCACTCCCAACCTCTTCATTTATGTGTTCTTTTTCCATATTGCAAAATAAGATATACTCAATGTGGCTTGGTGATGGAGGTTATTCAACAGTTGAATTTTTGTGGATGAGGAAGTTTCCTTCAACTCATGTCTCTAGCATTTATGTTTCAATAGTAGCATCTATTTACGATACAACAACACCTCATGGTGTCTCAATAAATCTAGAGATGTGTTTTAGAGACACCTCTTGATATAGTATCAAATCAGTCATAAGAATTGTTTCTTCAATATATTGATCTTTAGTTTCCTTAACCTTCTTTTCTTTCTTCCTCTTTTCTATTATGGATTCAAACCATGGTAGAATAGGAAAAATATTTGATTGATGTGTGGAAGCTTCTTCCTTCTAATCTTTTCCCACATATCTTTCAACTGGATTAGTAGGAGGGGTTTTCTTAAAACCAAATAAATCATCTGGAACTTTAGAAGTTAATAATTTGATAAACCTACCTTTACTATCTCTTGGCTTAACCATTTAACCACATATCAGAAAGGGTTTGGGAAGACTCACTAAAGTAAATGTGGCAAGCTAGAAATTTCCTTTTAAAATTAAAAGAGGTGTCTTTGTGTTTTATTATCTTCCCAATGTTAATATGAAACATGATCAAAGTTAAATGAAAAAAATTAAGAAAAAGGAAACTACTTACCTACCATTACCTTTTTATAGCTCCTTGAAAATGGTACCAAAAATGTTGGCCTATTTTAATGTCATAATATAAACCCTTCACAAGTCAATCTAGGAGGTAAAATCATGAGATGTAAACAACATATGTGAAGACAATGTGAAAGTTATCTACTTCTTAAAACAACTGAATAATTAGCTTCCAATTTGATTCAAAATAATAATTCAAACTTGTATCTAATGCTAAAGATATAAAACAAATTGTGAAAAACTGAAACAAAATGTGAATGGATATAAGATTCTTTGAGCTAGTCTTTTATCTCAAATCCCCCAGCTTGGCTCCAAAATACAATCTTTCATTGCTTCAGGGAAACTTTCATGTACTCATTTTCCGGTTTTATTTGAGAATTAAGAGATTCTGGTTATGGTTCTTAACTTATTGAAACCAAATATTAAAATCAAAAGTTGAGCATTAAATTAAAAGTCTAGATGCTAGAAAGGAATTGAGATTAAGATTATCTCTAGAGATCTCCTAGTTTTGCTTGAGAAATGGTCCTAATGACAACCTTCTAGATTAAATTCAGAATAAAAAACATAAACAAAAGATAAATCACAAATAATACCAATCTTTGGATATACACTAAGCTGAAATAAACATGTATTATAGGGAAACTCTGTAAAACATGATTTAAATCTTGACTATGACAATGAGAGTTACAATCTTTGTGCATAACATTAATCAATCTCATATGTAACCATAAGCAAGATTCAAATATGTATATTTAAATATAGACAATGTATTTTAGGCAAGTCATAACTAGACTTGTATATGGATCGGTCAGACTTCAAAATTGCAACATAAGGGAATTACATTAGTCCTTAGATTGTAGATCACATTTTCATAGACTAGGAATAAAGAACGAATATCATTTATAAAGTTGGTAGAAATTGTATCAAACCAAGGCCACCTGTCACGAAGTGTACTAGAGTGTGCTCTATTATATCTTGGTATTATCTTAAATTTGAATCAGAGAAAAAGGGGGTTGGATTATGGTGGGAAAAATGAGATTATCGAACTTGATATCTCAATATTATTCTCAACAATTTCTAGAGTATATAACTTATGGTAGTTCTAGAATATAAATGAAACCTTGAAGCAAATGTAGAGTAATATGATACAATCATATAATCATTAACACGAAGCCAATAAGGGTTGAATATGAACTAAAATAATAATCTTTATCCACACAACATTGCTTTGTATACAATCCATAGAATGGTATTAATAATTTTTATTAGTACATCAACCATCAAACATTATAAAAAACAATATCTATGAAAATTAAAAAACTATAGAACATATGTGCAGAACATGAAATGATACATTACAAATCAAGAATGTAGTCATAATGGGCCCTCCAACACATAGCACCTGGGTAGATTACTATAAATAAAGGCAAGAAATCACTACGCAATAATGGATTGGACCATTATTTAATTAATCAAAACTAGAGTACAATAGGCATGCTAATGCATGGCTTATACAGATTTATAGAGTTTGAGAAACAAGAGCAAAATCACAATATCAACCAGTTAACTTGGCATCACAATGCCTAGTTCTATTTATAAGTGTTGTATCAAATGTTACATCCAAATCTCACCTACAAGAGGCCATGATACATAGATAAGATTCAATAATATATTATAGGCACATAGGTCCTTGCAATAGCCAAAAATACCAAATAGGAGATCTCGTCCCACCTTTGTAACCTTCCCAATTCCATCGTCATTCCGATGAGACAAACTAGATACTATTTGTGTACTTGGTCAATATCAAAATAGGGTTTTTGTTAACATTTCATTATCGATAAGCACACCATGGAACCTTGGTGCTTAGCTTTGACTTTAGGGTTGCTCAAAGGGACTCAAATGTGTGTGGAGAAGAAAGGTGTTATGCTTCCATTTACTCTTCTAAGCTTACAAGTCTGACTCCTACGTGGATATCCATTAATGGGATGCAAAATTCCCTCATGGTTCCTTCAGGTACTGGAATCCTTGTGTTGGTACTCAAAGTGAGCTACATTTCCATCATTAGCAACATAACCTCAAAATACACTTAAATTTATTTCAAAACACATGATTTTTATAAGTTAAGCAAGATGTACCTCATCATCCTAATTATAGGTATTTGAGGCCAATAATATGGATTTTTGGGACAAAACAAATATTATAATAGGTAAGGGATTACTATGGAAAAAGGGTAGCTAAAAATGTCAATGTTAGCAACCAACAATATGATTCTTCATCAGAGAGGAATACTCTTCTATCATGGTAGCTTCTCATTTAGGTATTCGAATAGCATTATAATTTTTTTGTAGATCTTCTAAAATGGCATGACGCAATAGAAATATTACTCTTGATTGTGATTGATTTGAGGCAATATAACTTCAATCAATTGCCTCGTAGCCATATCTAATAGGATCTTTTTTTTTTAATGATCCTCCTTAAGGGTTCATTTAGAACATGTCGCTCTTGATTTGACTGCTCAGGTTCTGATGGTGTTGCTGGTAGGATTTCTTCTACCTGAGCACATTCACCATAAATTTCATCTTCCATCATGAATATTAGAATAATTAACAATAACAAAAGTTGAGGAAGGAGGGGAAGACATTCTTGGATTGTTGTTGTCATCAAAATGAACAATTCAAAACCATAATGAAGATTAGGATCATTATAAATAGTAAAAATTGGAGGGGGAGACAATCATGGATTGTTGTTCTCATCAACATGAACATCCCTTTGGAACAAAACTTTCTTAGAGGTAGGATATAAGAGCTAATAAGCCTTCATGTCCTCACAATAACTAATAAATATTAGTTTTTGAGTCTTCTTTTCCATGGATTTTCACTTCTCATATGTAATCAATGCCTAAACGAGACTACAAAATACTCGGAATTAAGAGACATCATGTTTTTCACATGTCCAAGTCTCCACTAGATTTATATACAACTACCTCCCGAGGCATCTTGTTTTGAATATAATTGGCACAATTAATTGCTTTGGTTCAAAAGGAAGGTTCCATGTTCTGGGATTGAATCATGCAATTTTCCATCTTCTTAAGTATTGGACTCTTCCTTTTAGGAACATGATTTTGTTGAGGGTGTAGGGAACAAATTGTTGATGAAGGATGCCTTGTTCTCTAAAATAAAATTTAATTGCCCTACTGACATATTCCTCCCCATTATCAATGTGTAGCTTCTTGATGGAGCATTATAATTGTTTCTCAATGAAAGCTTTAAATGCCTTGAATTTTATGAAATACTTCACTCTTCTACTTGAGGAACTACACCCAAGAGTTGCATGAGAAGTCATCAATAATCGTTAGTACATGCTTAGCACCTAAAAAACAATGAGTTATATATTTCATTATTATATATATATATAAACAAGAATGAGTATATATATTATATTGAAAATCTGCCCCTAGATGTGGAAAGTACATTAGGGGTTACATTTCTTTTACTTCACAAAATTCTAAAAAGGCTAAGAACCAACCTCCTCCCAATAAGAACAGGGGGGTCTAAAACTAAAACTTCAAATTTTTATTCCTACTGCTTCATAAGAGCAAGAGTAAATTCTAACAAATTTCTTGCACAAGAAAATGTAGAAACAAAGCATTTATATAAATTTCTAGAAGACAATCCATTGTTAAACCCACAAGGTGCAAGACAAAGCTCGAGATCAAATTTATTTCTACTATGTTATTTCCTTCTTTTTGTTATTGATTGGGAATAATGTTTATTTTTAAATACATATGATTAGGAAGGGGAAGAATAGGAGGACCTCATCTTCTTCTTGGCCACCTTACCAGCTTATTCAACATTCATTGCAAGAGGAACCTTTGGAGAGGGTGCAAGACAAAGCTCAGGATCAAATTTATTTGTGCTATGTTATTTCCTTCTTTTTGTTATTGATTGGGAAGAATGTTTATTTTTAAACACATATGATTAGGAAGGGGAAGAATAGGAGGGTGTTCTCAACACACTAGCTACTCACGCACTGAGAATCTTTGATGAAAAGTCCCTTGATAAAGAGAAATCCCATCTCCTTAATGTTTTTGTCAACAATGGATATAGCAGGCACCAAGGTCTGAAAGCCTTCCTTAAAGCTAGCATAGGTCCGAAGGTCAAGAAAGACCCCAAATATCGGTTCTTAGGAGTTCATCTCCCCTTCATCCAAGGGACCACTAACAATATTGCTAGAATCCTTAGGAAGCATAATGTTCCCTCAACCTTTAGACCCCTTAACACCATACTAAGTTCCCTAAGGTTTGTTAAAGACTCGTCGATCCTAGGGACATGAAAGGTGTTTATGTTATCCCTTGCTCCTGTGGGACCCCTAGGTGAAACGAGGCGCTCCATTAATCAGAGGATTCGTGAGCATGCCGCCGACATCAAACATGGGATGACTTGGTCTTCAACCTTGGCTGAACATGTGGAGAAGACTAAGCATCATATATGTATTGAAGAGGCTCGGGTTATTGCTAAGATTGCTCATTTTCATCACGGAAATTTAGGGAGGCCATTGAAATTGAAAGAAGGCTGAGCAATCTCAACAGAGATGACGGCTGGAAGATTAGCAGTTGTTGGATCCTCTCCTTTTCTCGCTAGCCCACCCCCCATTCCCCCTGGTTGGTTCCTTTTTTGCCTTTATTCTATCTGGTTTTTTCTCCCTTGTCTTCGGGATTGTTTATTTCCCCTTTTTTACCTTTGCTAGTGGTTTGAATTTTTCTTCTAATTCTCTTTAACTTTTTATTTAATTATTATTACTAATATTTTGTTCTTATTCATTGATGGTTACTAAAGTCTCCCTCTTTTCCTTCTATTAGATTTAATTTCCTATAGTCTTACCTTTACCTAGATTTTATTATTTGTGTTACTTATAAAACTTAAATATAGACTTATTAACTAATTTGTGGGTTATTTAATAAACTTTTAGACCATGATACTTTTAATATTTAATTTAACTAATTATTTATGTTCTATTTATCTGATAAATCTTCATAGAATTTACCCTTATTGTATTACTTAGGTAGTTAGATATATAGTAGAAAACAAATAAATAAACAAACTTATGACCATGTTAACTAATTAACTAACTATTATAAGTTTTATAATAGTCCTTTAATAATACATATCTTAGGGTAGTTTTAAAGTATTAAAGATGATATAAACATATTTAGGTCTTAGGTTCTGTGTTTAGTTTTTTAAAACATTTAGTTAATATGTTGGTTAGAAATAAAAATAATAATGAATTGTTTTAACAATCTAAATATTTAATTAATAAATTAAATAATTTTTACTTTTTTCCATGTCTCCTCATCTAGTCAAATGTAGTTGTTCTGTCCTTTGTAGTTGTTTCTTTGGTCAAATGTAGTGGTTGAACATGCATCTCTCTATTTAACTAAGGGCCATGATCTGATTCTTCATTTTGTCTTGACCATAAACCACAAAAGCATCTATAAATAAATTTCAATGTGATTATTACCAAAAACCATCTTAATAATAATAAAGTCTTCAAATTAATATTCCTATACAAATTATATAACAAAATAAAATGAAATAAAAAATCATAATCCTCCATTTAACAAAAAACAATAACATTTAAATGTAATATACTATTCAAACTAATATTCAAGGACATGTGGAATGCATTTCAGGGAGCTCTCACAAAAAAACCATGAACACAAAGCTTGTTGGCCGGGAAATTATTTCATACATTTGATAGGTTGAACAACCATGTTTTATCACATATGAAATAAAACTGTAGGCTGATTTAAAAAATGAATAATACTAATGTAAGCAAGAGAGCCACTGCCGTGGCGGTAGTCCCTGCGGGGTCTTTTTTTTAGTCCCTGCCGGGGTCTTTTATTTGTAGTATGGATCTGTGCGCAGTGAAAATCAATTTACAACACCAGGTCCCAGGTCCCATGAAGTTTAAGTTTGGTTAAAATAATTCTATCTTAATATACAGTTCAGTCACTGCTCCGCATATTTCGTTGCAGATTGTTGAGTATCTTTAGAACCAGATACAACCGCAGCCTGACCATGGATAGCCGCTGTAAAATTCTCGAATGACTTGCCTGCTGACGAATGAGTGAAAAGATGAGCACCGATAATAACTAACTAAATTCATTGGGCTTTTTCTCGCAGCCTATTCTGGAAATTTAAATGTTTGTCGTAAGATATAAGATATTCGAGGCTTTATAAGTGAATTCGAAGGTCTATTCAACAAACATAAATAAGTTCTACATCCGACTCTAACCTTACAAGATTTTCATATTTAAACTCGCTTATATTTTAAACAAAAACAGATGTTGAAATTGTATTGTATTACAAAATTTGACAAATTAATTTTGATTCCAATCTATAAATAAGATTAACCCATTAAAAATTAATGCCAAATTTTAACCAATTAATTTTAATTCCCATCTATAAATTAGACAACCCAAATAAATTACACTAACCCATTAAAAATTAATTAACCTCAACCGCTCCAGGTCAAATCAAACCAAAATGGATCAATCAAAATAATAAACTAAATTTATTAAAAATAAAAGTATATTAAATATATTAAAAATATAAAATCAAACCCAGTTAATTTATTAAAGATATAAAAGATATAAAAGATTAAATTTATGAAGACATAACATATTAAATTAAAGATATAAAAGATTAAATTTATGAAGACATAACATATTAAATTTTTTAAAAATATAAAAATTAATATATAAGACGAATATAAGAACACTAATTTGGATGATGAAATAACAATATGATTTTTTCAAGCAGGTGAATCCAGAATTTTATATAAGTCGACTATATCCAGAATTTTATATAAGTCGAATATAAGCATACTAATTTGGATAAAATAAAAATATGATTTTTTTGAATGGAGGTCAAGCTAAATGAAGCTGAAAATTCTTGAGTGTAATTCAAGAAACTAAGTGTATTAATAGCTAAGAAAACTTATATTTTAATGAAAACCAGAATTTGTTTAAAACGACAGATGCCTCGACATTAAGCAATGATAACCACATAAATCATGTATAACCCATCAGATAAAGCAATAGAAAGGAAATGAATGATACATCAATCCTTGTATAAGGAAAAACCACAGTACCTGGTACATCCAATTCAAAACTTCGTACACTATAAAATTATTTCTGATACAGAAAATCAACAAACTGCAAAAACCATAAATAGATTGCCATATCAAACATGTAACTCCGGAATGCAAAGAAAATGGGAGCCTCAAATATTCAAAGCCTCATCTCAAGAGTCTCAGATTCGGATTCATTTCATTTGGTTGGTAATAAAATAATGCATCAAATAGTTATTATCCACAAAAATGGGAGAATTAGTACAATCTGTCTTCTCAACATAAAGTCATAGCATAGCATAGCACCACACCACAGTCATCATCATTTGTTTTGTTCACCACTGAAGGGG
Source organism: Pinus taeda (assembly GCA_000404065.3). Classification (NCBI taxonomy): domain Eukaryota; kingdom Viridiplantae; phylum Streptophyta; class Pinopsida; order Pinales; family Pinaceae; genus Pinus; species Pinus taeda. The sequence goes on along the minus strand of APFE031214537.1, from coordinate 7,018 downwards.
CTCTTTACAGCGTCCATGAAGCCCTGTGTAGCACCCTTCGCCTTGTCCCCCGCCTGCATTAACATCATTCAAACTCAATTAAATCCAATACACTTTCACATTCAATAATTAATTGGTTTCTCATAAAGTCAATAACATTAACCTGTTGGAAGAAAGAGCCAGTTTGTTCTTTCCCCTCTTGGGCTTTTCCCGTGATGGATTGCCCCATTCCCTTTGTCGCGTCAGTGGCATGAGAAGCCTTCTCCTGAGTCATATCTTTCATCCCCTTCATGATGCAAAATATAAAAATACCATCACCAGCAGCAATAACATCAATATCAGTGAAATTACTAACTGATACACTCCAGTCCTTTAAAAAATAAATCAAGAGTTGAAATATGACCAGTGAACACAGAAATTATTACTTGAGATGTTTGCTGGGCTTGTTCAGCCTTCTCCTGCCCATATTGCTTGCACTGCTCCGCCATCTTTGTTAATAGATCGATCGATTTCTTCAACACTAATACAAGTAATGCAATTCGATAATTTGCATTGAGAAGAATGAGTAGCAGAGTCCTTTATATATAATGAGGGAGCGCAGCGAGTGAGATGGACACATATATCTTCTATGTGATACTGCTTTCAACAAATGTAGCCCAAAACTTGAAGTCGTGGCACCCATGCATAGAGATAACAACGGAGGCATTAAAGAATACCATTAGCAGATGACGAGCGCCCTTCAATTTCAAAACTTAGGATTGAAAACTTTGCTTCGACCTTTGTTTAAAAACTTTATCGTCAGTTCAAAAACTTAGGATAAAATAGCAAAAACAACATTGCGGCTTTTATAGTAAGTTCAAAAACTTAGGATAAAATAGCAAAAACAACATTGGGGCACGTGAAGCCTGCAATAAGAGGTTAAACTCAAAAGTTTGGTTAAAACTTCATTGCGAGAAATTGAAATGCCCAAACTTTGGATTAAATTTTGGTGAACACCACGGTCAACGGCAACTAATACTTAGTCAATGCGCGATCGATCGCTATAGTCCCTGCTATGCCGGAGGCAAGGACTAATAACGCGATTTACTCTAAAGAGTCCTTGCCTTATGCACTAGGTTGATTAAAAAATGAATAATGTTAATGTTGATAATTCAATTACTAAAAGTCCTTGCCGCACGGACTTCGCCGATGATTCTTCTCATAAATTTAAAAAAAGTTTACAAATATATTAACTTTTAAAGTATTAAATATGAATCATAAATTTAATGAGCAATGATTAGAAGAAAATTTTAAATCAATGAAAAAATAAAAAAGTTTAGTGAATTAAGCGTTATTAAACTTATATCCTACAAAATACTAGAAATATGTTTAAACAAAATCTTAAATTCAATTAGTAAAAGGAAAATTAAAATTTTAAATTAATCAAAGGGAAAAAAGTTATTGTAAAAAGAAAAGTGCTTAGTTAAATGCTTTTAAACCTGCACCCTAAGAAGTGCTTGAAATACTTATTAAAGAAAATCTTAGATTCAATATCATTATTTAACTATATTATTAAACTTTTGTTCTACATTATGTAAAATCTTCATTTTTATAAAATATAGAACAATTGAAAACAACTTTTTCAAATATTTTTTTAAATAATAAGTATTTGAAAATTCTTGCGTTATATTAAAATATAAATTAAAATTTATGCAATAAAGAAAGTTACATTAAAATAATAAAATAAAAATGTATATTTAATCATAAAAAGAAATATTAAATTTAATAAAATAATTATTTTATGAACCATAAAAAATTATATATTATATTAATAAATATCAAAATATTTTACCTTTATGCTATATCTCATTATATTAAAAAACATAAAATATTAACTTATTTTAAATTATTATTAATATTATTAATTATAAAAAGAATTAATATATAAGTTAAAGATGTATACGTATAAAAAAACATATAATAAGATTCTTAATCATGTTTTACCATATTTGCAAAGAGGGTTTGTTACAATATGATCACTTATCAATGCCACATGTCCAAAAAAATTCCATAACTCATCTCATATGACATTCATTGAGTCAAGAGGTGCATTCTACAACCGAGTATGAGGGAGATGTATAATTGTTTCTATGGTCAACCTCAAGTTTACATGTGTCCCTTTTAAAATAAAATTAAAAATGTTTTTTATTTTAATTAAAAAACAATATTAGGTATGTTGAAAAAAAAATGAATTTGCATATTAGGTTAGTTTTGTTTTCTGTATTCAAGCTTGTGTGATCCATAATGAATTAAACAAGGTCTTTCCGTAAAAATCACATAAGAGATATTTGACCCATGTGTTTCAAACCAACAAGTGTGGTTATCATCAGGGCCACACTTGTTGGTTCAAACGCGTCGGCCAAAAATATCTCCTATGTGATTTCTACTGAAAGACTTTGCTTAAAAGGTTAGTTTTACTTGAAGAAAAGAGCTTATAATTTTAATTTTTTTTATTGTGAAGATATATAATTCTCATACTTTTAAAAATATCTTAATATTAGAATTAAATAAGCTCTTTCATCTTAACTAATATATTTCAATATCAACTTCATATATGTAATTCAAAAGTATTTTAATATAGAATTTAAATAAACCATTTGAATATCATGATAACTAATATTTTTTAATATCAACTTCATAAATATGTATATATACATAGTGAAAGTAATATGTGTGTGTGTGTGTGTGTGTGTGTTTTCAGCATAATAAATATTTCAATACTCATGTTAATTAAAATATTTCAATGCCAATTATGTACATATTATATATGGCTAAAAAACATTGTGAATATATTATACTTAAAGCAATTGAAAAAACTCAATTCTTATGATTAAAGCATTTATAGTCTTACTATTTTCCATTTTGATCCTTTTAAGGTGTCTTTTTCAGTTGAAATGTAGCAAATATTTGTTGGAATTGCAAGTTTAAACTATGTAGCTAACACAATCCAAGTGCCCAAATGAATTACAGGTGTTGAAACTATTTATGCATTACAAAATGCAATTTAAACATTGAACCTATTTGTGCAAGAGATAGAACCAATAGTGGTCAACATGTAAATCTATTGCTAAGAAGCCTTGGTAAGAAATAATAAGTAATAAAACAATACACACTTGTATGTATGGAGCTAAATTTTAGAAAGAGTAGTAAGAAAGCTCAATTTGACTTTTGCCTTAGTCAAATTGAGTAAAATCTAAAACTCTAGAAAGAGAGAGATAGAACCAATAGTGGTCAACATGTAAATCTATTGCTAAGAAGCATTGGTAAGAAATAATAAGTAATAAAATAATACACACGTGTGTGTGGAGATAAATGTTAGAAAGTATAGCAAGAATTCCCAATTTGACTTTTGCCTTAAAAAAATTGAGTAAAATCAAAATTCCACATTAGCAAACAATTTAGAGGTAGTTATCTTGAGTGACATGGCCTTGTCACTTAGTTAGCTCAGTTATTTTGAGTTAGAGGCTAAGAGTAGAGTTGTGCATGTACTGATTGCTAAGTTTTAGCAATCTAATTCAGTTATGTATAGTTGATCTCGGTTAACTAAGCTCAAGCCTTCAGTTGAGTCAGTTAAAAGTCAGTTGAGTAGAAGAACTCTGGTTAACTCAATGATATATCAGTTAACTAGTCAATCACATAAATATAGCCTATGCATGCATGGAATTCGAATGGCCTGACTAGAGTAGAGGTCAGAGGCACATTGTAATTATCAAATATATACTAGTTAAGTGTATAGAGTTGGCAATTGATCAGGTGAGCAATTCTTTGGGAATTGTGCAAGGAAATAGGGAATTCCCTATTATTTAGGAGCTCAATTTCTCTTGAATTGTGTAAGGAAACTGGATCTTGTGACGTCAAGAAATTAGCTAAGTGTTGGCTAGTGTCGGACAAGAAGCAAGAGAACAAGTTTGCAAGTGCTAGAGCTACTTCCTACTTCATACTTGAAGCAAGCAATTGTAATAGGTTCTCGGTCTCATCTAATTAATTGAAAGTGAGATAGGAGTTTTCCCAGTTGGGTTCCCCGGGAAAGCATTATTGTTCTTATGGTTTTGATGTATGCATGTCATTGCACATGCTTCTAGATTGTTGATGTCTTTCTGCATTATTGTAGAAGAAGTTTATAATTCTAAGTATATGCAGTGGATGCCTACAATTGGGTGGAAAGTTTCTCTATCAACAATTGATTTCCTTAGACCAATTTGTTTTAAAGGTAAGTGTTCCAACTCTTTAATGAAATGTTATATAATTCTATTGATTAAGCTTGTATGTTGTTTATGTATGAAGTTGCATACATAATTGTTGCAAATGCTTTTTTAAATTTGGAATTCCCATATAGTTTATTTCCTCGAGACATACGTTATGCATTTAAGGTTGGATTGTGATGGGCACATCTAATTCAATTCATTTATGCATATTCAATGGCTACATGTTAGATGCCAATATGAAGTAGGGTTTTTAAATAAACCATCAAACTTTTTGATTTTGAATGTTGTTCAAATCCTTTGACCAAATTTAAGTCCTTTTGTTGATGTTCAAAGTGTTCAAGGATCGTAAGCCCCTGTATGCTGAAATTTGAAGTATTTACTTGGAATAATGCTAGTGATCTTTGCTTGTTATGGGTTAATTTCATTATTTAATCCAATTGGGTGATACTTTGAAATTGGTTGATGAGTTTTTTCGAAGTCGACTTGATGGCCTTGTTCTATTTTTCAAAGCGGCTTGACTTCACATCTTCAAAAGAGGCCTAATGAATACGGCCAAGCTTTTTGAAGGTGTTCAGTGGGCAATTTTTTGAAATGACTCAACATCCTATTTCCTTTTATTGGGTATATATTTTCAAAGCACCCACCAGTCAATCTTTTGAAATGGCCTAATGATCTATTTCTTCACATTGTGTGGATGTTTTGAAAGAACATAACAGATAATATTTCAAAATGGCTCAATGGTATAATTCTTCACATTGAGAAAATATTTTGACAACACTCAATAATCAATCTTTTGAAATGGTTTGATGGCATTTTTCCTTGCATTACACGGATCTTACAAATGCCCCTAATGGGATTTTAATAAATGGCCTAATGGTGTATTTCCTTACATTAGGTAGATAATTCAAAAACACCTATTAGGAAATCATTCAAAATTACACAATGACCTATTTTCTTACATCAAGGAAATGTTTTGGAGGCATTGAATGGGTGATCCTTTGAATGACCCAATGGCCTATTTCCTTTGTATCATGTCAAACTTTTGAAAGGGCTAGTTGGGTCAATAATTCAAGAAAATGATTGATTGTTTTATGCTATTAAAGTGATTCCTTTAAATGGCCTTAATGGAAACATGAAAAGGGTGTTGTGCAAGGTCTTTTATCCAAACAAAGAGGATTAGTTCAAATGTGAATGAATTCTCAACCTTCATTGGAAAAAAACAAGCATTGTGCGCCTCGAAGTGTGGTGATAGAGGGAGATAGTTACATGGAAACCTTGATGTATTCATTGTTATTATGGTGAAGAAAATACTAAACTAATTTTTAATTACGCAATTTTTTTAAATTTTATATAATCATTATGGAATATATTTAAAATGGCTATATACTAAGATTTATAATTTTAATAAAACTAATATAATTTATTTATTTTTGAAAGGTTGTTGGATCTAGCTTAGATGGTTGAAATATAGTTTGTTATCCTCTCTATTGTAGTATAGATCTTACTTGAGGTGAAGGATGAGGTGAGAAATTAGATATGTTTAGTTTTTGTTTTTTTAATAGAATTTAATTTTGTTAAATATTTTTTGGTAAATACTATATATTATATTAATTATATTTTACAAAATTGTTTATTTATATTTATCCATATAAATATTAGTGTAAAAGAGATCAAGGAGTAAATTTAACTAGTCATCATCAATATTGTTGTCTATTCGGTTAATTAGTTGTAAATGCTTGGTTTGCAAGCACAACAATCTACATAAATAAGAAATATCATTCATGAAAATCTTGTTCTTGCTCACTTAATATTTGATACCATCTATAAATATCACTATTATTTATAGGATGTCATCAATATTATGATGCTATTATTAGATTTGAAAATTGTATATATTATTCATTCAATTAATTACTTACATATATATATAAGAGTAAGAAACTCAAATATGTATTAAGGATTTTGAATATTTAAAATATAAAATAAGTTAAAAAATTAATAAACAAATATATAATAAATTAATATTAAATAATAATAAAAAAATATGTAATATTAAAATTGAAATATATAATAAATAAAATATTGAAAATAATATTAAAAAAATATGTTATATAAAATTGAAATTTATTAAAAGAAATAATCATTAAATAAATTAAAACCATTTAAAATTAGAAATAAAAATATATGAAAATTAATTAAAAGTAATTATTATTTGATTAGGCAATAATATTTAAAATAACTAAAATATATGATGCAATCTATATTAATTATTAATAATAATTAATTTATGAATATATTTAATTGAATAATAATAATAAAATTAAATTTATTAATGAAAATTATTTAAAAAACAAAATTTATATTATGTGTTGTATTTATGAAAAAATAAATATTAAAAAAATCACCATAAACTCGAATGTTATGTGAACCATAAACTCAAATGTTATTATGGCTCAATACTATTACTACTCCACATGATGTAAAATGTAGAGCATTCTGTGAAGATTAATGACACAGCTCTCTCTCTTTACGGGGTGTGGTGAGCACCGTGGCCATCTGATCACAATTGTAATTCATTTTGCCTTATGATTACATCTCTATGAAGATTAATGACACAACGCTCTCTGTTTGCGGGGTGTGGTGAGCTCTCTCTGATCTTTATTCATTACTGTTTTCGCTGCCTTCTTCCCACCTTTTTTCGATGAAGCCATTTCCCAGTCGATGGCGCAGGGACTCGATTACTCTAGCACCCCATTGTAGTTTGGAACAGTGAGACACATCAAGCTCGTTCAACG
>APFE031214534.1:0-10616 GCA_000404065.3 Pinus taeda | reverse complement strand
GAAGATTTACTTAGAAGTAAAGGTCTCTACAGAATAGCCACGGGCCAAGAGAAGAAACCAACAGATGAAGACAAGGTTGCAAAATGGGAAAATAGACAAGATCAAGCACGTGGTTTGATAGGGATGTCTATTTCTCCTGATCTTAGATTTCATATTGCAGATCTTGAAACTCCTCATGCAGCATTAGAACAAATCACTAAAGTTTTTGGGATTAAAAATGAAATTAGAGCCCATCAACTTGAAAATGAGTTGCTTACATTGGATCCTAATAATTTTCTTGCATTGAAGATTTCTTGTCCAAATTCAAGACCCTTAGATATCTCTTGGAAGGTGTTAAGGTTAAGAAAGAAGATAGTAACCTTATTTATTCCATCCTTACTAAGTTGGGACCAGCCTACTCTGTATTTGTTTCCACCTTCCATTTTACAAGGGAAGCTTTCATTTGTCAAGGAAAAGACTACAAAGCCCCTTCCTTTGACTCTTTTTGTGATTCTTTAATAAGAGAACAAGAAAAACTCTTACACCTTGGTCTTCTTAATCTTGGAAACTCTTCCAAGAAAGCGTTAGCCGCCCAGCAGCAACAAAATTTAAAGAATCCTAAGAATTCATATCCTAAAAAGAATGGTCCTAAACCAAACAAGGGTCCTAAGCAAACTCAGTCTCAAAATGAAAGATCATTTCAGCAAAATGATAAGACCAATAAAAACAAAAGGAAGAAGACTGATAGACATTAAAACTTTTGTAATCGAGGTGGCCACTTAGAATCTAAATGCTTTAAGAAGATGGAAGCCTTGGACGCCGCAATGAAGAAACATAACATCCATGTGGAGCATTCTTCTACTTCAACTTCAACTTCATCTTCAGGAATGGCACTTTCTGCATGTCGTTGTCCATCATCTCAGTCTGGTTATGCATTAAATGTATCTTCTTCTTCTCATTCTCATGAGTGGCTCATTGATTCTGGAGCCTCTTATCACATGGCCAAAAACAAAGCCATGTTTTTTTCTTTACATGATTGTAACACCAAAAATATATATGTTGGTGATGATAGATCTCTTAATGTTTTAGGGACTGGAACTGTTCATCTAGACAATGGTCAGTTTAATGATGTATTATGTGTTCCAACCTTATCCAGAACCTTCTATCTGTATATCAGATAACTCATTCAGGTGAAGGTAAAATTGTTGAATTTTCACCTCATGATGTTGTAATCAAGGATCTAAGAGATCCTAAACAGATTCTAGCTACTGGTATTGCTGATGATTCCACAAGGTTGTACAAGTTTCACAACTTTGGGTCATCAAATCTTCCCTCAGTATTTGTTGCTCATAATGATGAAGTGAGCAAACTTTGGCATGAGCGATTTGGTCACTTAAACTATCGCTCCCTTCAGCATCTATGTAAAGAAAATATGGTGACAGGTCTTCCTATGGTATCTTGCAGAGATGGTGTTTGTTCCGGATGTGTACTCGGAAAACATCATCGGGACAGTTTTGAAAAACGTGCCTCTTGGCACGCCTCGGCCCTTCTACAGCTTGTGCATAGTGATTTATGTGGTCCACTTTCAGTTGTTTCCTGCTCTGGCTACAAATATTTCTTAACTTTCATTGATGATTTCTCCAGACGCACTTGGGTATATTTCTTAAAACTCAAGAGTGAAGTATTTAACAAATTCTTGGCCTTTAAGGCCTTTGTTGAAAAACAATCTGGACATCAAATTCTTAAGCTAAGATCAGATAATGGCGGAGAATATGTTAAAAACGACTGCATCAACTTTTGCACTGAGAATGGAATTCAAATGCAACATATTGTTCCATATACTCCACAACAAAATGGTGTAGCTGAAAGGAAGAATCACACCTTAAAGGAAATGGCTAATTGTATGCTTCAATCTAAAGAACTTAGTCTTAACTATTGGGCAGAAGCAATTAACTGTGCAAATTGCATACTAAATCACACTCCTACTAAAGCTTTAAAGAACATCACTCCAGAAGAAGCATGGAGCTCTATTAAACCAGATGCAAGTCACTTTCGTGTTTTTGGAAGTGAAGCATGGGCCCATATTCCAGATGAAAAACGTAAAGCTTTAGAACCAAAGAGTGAAAAATGTATTTTGTTGGATATTCTGAAGATTGTCCAAAGGATATAGACTTATTTCCATTTAAGTCCAAAAGGTTATAATTTAGAAGAGATGTAAAGTTGATGGTTATGTTAAATAAATCGCCTTACTATCTCAGTCGGCGCATGTGCCACCTCTCTCTATCTCTTCTACCTTTGAACATATTTCTTCTTCAGATGATGAAAGTGAGGATGACAATCCTCCCCCACCTTCTCAGGATCAACTTCCCCCATAATGAAAAGATTGAAAAATAGACCAACTCACTTACTATAATCCTAAGATTCAAGTTAATCCTAAAAATGTAATTTCCTCAATGATCAGGAACCATCTCATCCCTTCTCTATCATATATTTTCTTAGGGATCTAAAAATACCCACATTGCTTGGGGTTTATTATGGTCCACAACTTATCTTCAACAAACCTAGCTCATCCCTAGTGTGCATGGTGTCTAGCCTTCACACCTCTCAAAGGCATGTAGCCTTTTCTTCTCATCCAAATCCACAAGAACTTGCATCGACAACTTGAATGCCAAGGACAAGGGGCACACCCATATCCACTATCCCTTTGGCCATGTTTATTTCTTTCTCCCACCCCTAGGAATAGTTATTACACACATCATGTCCATGTTGAACTCCCAAACTAACTTTGGGGATTCTGTTATGGTACTTCGATCCTATAGTCCCTATCCTATCCTCTCAATCACGACCCTATTTGGATTTGACATCAATTAGACTATTCATATATCCCCTCCTACTGTTTCAGTTCCTACACAACCCCAACCCGAGTATACTCTCATTGGGAAAATGGTTGCAAAGTGGGGAAACCTAAGAAGATAGGGAGCACTGATAGCATAGGTGAAGTTGTGGCCACTAACATGAATGCACCTAAAGCACTATTTCCTTGTGCCTTATCTAATATCCTAGGCCACACTACCAAAAATTGTCTTGTTGTCCCTCATTTCAAGGGACTCATTAACTTGGATGATTTGCAACCAAACCCATCCATTCCTATGGTAAATGAAATCCTTCTTGAATATTCCAAGGAAAAGATATCATTACACATAAATTACCCTTATAGTTTGTGCGATACCTATGGTCATTACTCTCACTATTTCCAAAAATTCCACACTTTCACTATACACTCATTGTCATGCAAGAGTTGCATTACTTGAAGTGGAGCCTCAACCCCTCTAATTTCAAAACTTAGTTCATCTCCTTTACTAGGGAAGGGACATGCCGAACCTATATTTGAGATTGTCTCTCCTGATGGGGAAATGATCGAGAATACCATAAATATCCTTTACCTTTAATCAACCATGGGATTACTCTCATTTTGCGTCCTTTGACTTTTTATTGTGGCATCATAACATGTCCCATATTCCCCATGTTTCTTTAGTCTCAAAATCGATGGAGCTCCCTTCCACTTGTCTTCATTATACATCCATATATGTCATGAATGTGAGCCATGTTTCCTAGTTCCATGTCATTGATTCACAATCACTTCACCTTCCATGTGAAGGGGTACTATTGGGCCTCATATATGAATATTTCCTTTCGATGAAGATATCCTTGAGTCCCTTACCACACCAAACTATCTTTGGTATGATAAATATCATCTTTCATATTCTTTTCCCATACCAACCACATCCAATAGACTAATATGCTATGCAATCAAAATACATCATTCATGGTCAAGTATATTGGTTCAAAACCCTGCTCCTGCTTTGGATGATTTCAAAGAGGGGAATATGGCTAATATTTCACTTACCATCAAGGTGGACATCTCATCTTATGTTTTTCATGGGGTGATTAGGTACTCATGTATGATTAGGTCCATGATATCCTGGGTTGAGGGACGTTTGAGAAATTATGGAAGGGCCCTTACATTATCAAACATTTTTTGGGTAAGGGGGCATATATCCTTGAAGGTATAGAGGGTGAACCTCCCAGAAACCATCAAAATACACTCTACCTCTTGAAATTATACCCTCGAGAGTTTCTCTAGAATGCATATTTTTATCTTTACGTTAAGTATGTAGGTTTCCATTTCTCCACATCTTATCTTTTGTCTTCTTGCACGTTTCAAATAAATTTGTCATCCTCATATTATATTGATTATGTCGATTGTGGACAACTTGGACCATTTTCATCCGTTTACATTCCCTAGTATACTATAATGGTATTTGCATTTTTCTGTCAATAATCAAGCTAAATATGATGTTGTGATCATCTTGCTAGTCGATTCCCTTGATCACCGTGTCCATCACCTTCATGTTTTTCTCGATTTCCAAATTTTTGTCATGCACTTGAACGATGTTTATCATGTGCATAACCATATCCTTTTTAAAAAAAATATCTGGGAGTTAGGATTTTGGTCAAATCATTTGAATCCATTTCATTCAATCATGTACCTAGAATTGGGAATAGTTGTGTAAATACCATTGCAAACAAAATTCAAGATTGACACTTATCACATGCCTATATAGGAAGTTAACATTTTCATTTAGTTTCAAAGATTAGCAACAATACATAAAAACATGCATAACCATATTATGTATAAACCACAAGTAACATAATCATCAATACATGTTTAGAGCCCACTACTCTAAATACATCTCACATGCCCATCACATGTTACAAAATACGAGAAAAATAGGGGGCACATATGCACTCACATCTAATCCTCAAAAGGAGGGTCTCATGCCAATGGAACCATGTCTCTTGATCAGGTTCTCTAATCAATTGACATAATATTAATTCCCTTCGCAATATAGGAAATCACTCATAGGAAGGCTTGTACATAAATCTATGTATATGTCCTCCAATTCACTCTGCACATGCTCTGTCACACTGGTCAATGTGGTGTTTAAAATTCATTGGAGGTCTTCCATAGAATCCTCCAACTCCCATCTCCTACAAGACTTGAATCGCTGTAGGTCAGTGGTCCTACAACTTTCTCTTCTTAGTGCATGTCGTGTCGACCAAAATAGTGCAATATTTACACCATCACACACACTAATGTGTTGTGACACCGCTGATACATTCTTGTAGAAATTAATGTGTAGATTCTAAACTGCTCATAAATTTTTCTAAATCATAGGACTAGAAGCCACTCTATTGATATGTGGAAGTAAATTCATGATAGAGAACACAAATCATTAATATGCATCAATATTCAACACACATACACAAATATTTATCTAGGGGAAAGCAACTGTTCAAAACAACTTACTATTTGCATTGCATTAATCAAAGAATATGGATGAATACAATATTCTCTGCTCAAGATTGAGCTTAACCTACACCTGTATCTTCTATCCTTTGTCTGACTGAGTGACCTTGGCCAATACTTAGCCAAAATTTCGAGCCTCCAAGCTCTTATTTCCTTGCGTTGTATCCTTGGGAATTATGCCCCTATTAATTAGGAAATTCCCTCATCTGGATTGCACAATTCCTTTATGTCAATTCTTTGACTGCATGCACCACCTGTACAACTTGAAATATTTTACAACTGATAGTACATTGCCCTTGAACTCCAATATCAACTAGTTAACTCGAATTCTATGCATGCATGAGCTAATTCAGGCTGATTGATCAGTTATCTAGATGACCATTGAGTGTGGTTGAAGTTACACTTCCACAACTTGACCTTCCACTAGTTCCTCCATCAATTATAACTAGTTTAACTCACCGCAACTCAATTTAACTAAATTAAATTGTTACAATTGAAATTAACTCAACCTAGGCTCCTAAAATTTAGGAACCCATTGCACATAGATAAACTTCATGCTCCTAACTCGAATTAACTGAGTTAGACTCCTATTTTTTAGGAATCAACACAAGTAAACTAAACCTCAACTCATTAACTAGACTTAAGTGTTCTTAACTAAGTGGCAAGTTCCATGTCATCTCAGTTAACTCCTCCAAGTTGTCTACTGATATGGAATTTCAAATTTCCTCAATTTAATTAAGGAAAAAATCAAATTGAGAATTTTCTTGCTACATTTTCAACACTCCCTCTCAACAAGAAAGGGATTCAAATCTACCCCAATCCAACACCTTTGGAATGTACAACATGCAACACTTATCTTTGTTGTTGCCGCTACTGCAACATCTGAAAATGAGAAGCATAAAAACAAATTGAATCAACTGTGTCTGCAACTGTCTACTGGGAAAACCGTGCTGCTACTGACTCTACTACTGAGCCTCCTGCTCTGCTGTCAACACTCCTCTGTACTCCTCAATATCTGACTGACAATGATCATCCTGATACTGAATACTTTGGGCACCTATAGCAAGGGTAATGATCCATGAGACAAACACACCTCAACGGACCCTACCCAAATTTCTGCATTCTTAGACTAAGGGTCTACATCACTCCACCTCGATCCTGGAGGTATAACTGCATGTGTTATCTCTTCCCACTTGGCTCAAACTATCCCCTTACTAGAGGTATCTGGTTGAGTATATTTCTCCACTCTACCTCCTGTCTGCTTCTCCATTTGTGGCTACTCAACTTCTTGAGGCCGCTTCCGAGGCTGCATGTTGAGAGGTCTATCATGCTCCCTCTCAACCACCAAATATGCTTTACTCCTCAAGGATTTGCATGTATCTTCTACCTCAAGCGCATATAGGTTCTTGACTCAAACCTCGATCTGGTTCACCTGTCTTGTGGCTATGTCTCTCATGAATGCCTTTCTTTTACCTAAGATCACATCGTAGCCATGGTCTTCCAAAACTACAATGGAGACAAGATTTTTCTTTAGGCCCATAACAAACATCATATCCTTGAGTCTAAAATGGGAGATCGACTCCCTATGAAAGATGACAATACCGATCTCGGTTGCACTGTACCTTCCGTCGTCTCTAAAATCAATATTGATATATAGATATTTCTCCTCTAAGTCACTGAAAAATTCTTTATTCCCTATCATGTGGAACGAGGCACCACTATCCAGGTACCACATGCTCCCCATCACTGTGATTTCCATGCATGCGATGAGATTGAAGTAAATCTCGAACTGTGAAGCCAAAGCTTCACCTACTGTTGCTATTGCAGGCTCCTTTGTGCTTGCCTTTTTCTGTGGACATTTTATGGCATAGTGCCCAAATTCATGACAGTGAAAGCACTTGATTTTGGACAAGTCTTTCTGCTTTCCCTCTTGGCTGGAATGAGCCTCACCATGGAACTTCTTCCCCTTGGCATTCTTTTCCTTGCTGACTAATGCAAAGTCCTCTTCCTCTTCTTTGGATGAGATCCCATCTCTGTTGCTTCACCTTATTTATTCCTTCACTAGATTAGACCATAACTGCTCCCATATTGGTAGTTTGTTTCTACCATTTACCAAATCTTGATAACGATACTAGCTCTTGGGAAGGCCCAAGAGGGCTAGAGCTACCAAATCTTCTTCAAGGACAATAAGACTGACTCCGCCAAGTTCATCACGACACCGTGTAAACCTACTCATGTACTACATAATTGTTTCATTCTTTTACATCTTAATACTTGAGAGCTTGTTCTTGAGTGCCAACTTTCTGTGGTCACTATTGTTCTAAAAAAACTCTACCAATGTTTTCCACATCGCAAACGAAGTCTCTTTCCTGTGGACATTTGAGAAAATATGATCCCTAACTCCCTCTAATATGATCCTCCTTGCTGTAGCCACATCCTTCTTCCACTGAGCAAGATCCTGGGCATTAGATGCGGGGGGTTTTTCTACATCTGTCTTGATGTATTCTAGCAGCCCATTATCATCTAATACTACCTCCATGCAGATCTTCCATGCCACAAAATATGTGGTTCCTTTCCAAAGCATACTCGAGCTCGAGTCCAATGAAAGCCATCTTCTTAGTCTTGGAGAAAACCTGTAACACTGATCTTCAAATTCGAACCTCCTATAATGACAAATTCAAAATATATTTTCTACTGTGAATCTAGCTCTGATACCATGTTGAAATTAATGTGTAGATTCTAAAATGCTCATGAAATTTCCTAAATCACAAGACTAGAAGCTACTCTACTGATCCACGGAAGTAAATTCACAATCGAGAACACAAATCATTAACATGCATTAATATTAAACACACGTACACAAATATTTATTTAGGGGAAAACAACTGTTCAAAACACCTTACTATATGTATTGCATTAATCAAAGAATATGGATGAATACAATATGCTATGCTCAAGCTTGAGCTCAACGTGTACCTGTATCTTCTATCCTTTGCTTAACTGACTAACATTGGCCAATACTTATCCAAAATTTCAAGCCTCCAAGCTCCTATTTCCTTGCATTAATTAGGAAATTCCATGATCTGGATTGTGCAATTCCTTTAGGTCAATTCTATGTCTGCATGCACCACTTGTACAACTTGGAATAGTTTACAAATGATAGTACACTTCCCTTGAGCTCTAATCTCAACTGGGTAACTCAAATTATCTACATGCATGAGCTAATTTAGGCAAATTGATCAATTATTTGGATGATCATCGAGTGTTGTTGAAGTTACACTTCCACAACTTGACCTTTCCTCCATCAGTTAGAACTAGTTTAATTGACCATAACTCAATTTAATTAAATTAAGTTGTTACAACTGGAATTAACTAAAACTAGGCTCCTAAAATTTAGGAACCCACTGCACACAACTAATTCATGCCCCTAACTCGAGTTAACTTCTCTAGACTCTTATTTTTTAGGAATCATCACAAGCAAACTAAACCTCAACTCATTAACTAGAATTAAGTGTTCTTAATTGAGTGGCAAGTGCCATATCACCTCAGTTAACTCCCCCAAGTTTTCTGCTAATATGGAATTTCTAATTTCCTCAATTTAATTAAGGAAAAAATCAATTTGAGAGTTTTCTTGTTGCATTTTCAACAATTCTCCCCTGATTTTTGGTAATGTAATAATAATTGGAAATTATAAAGGAGTATACTTTTATGTAATGGCCTGAAGTGTGGGACCACAGATCATGATCTAAGAGGGAAGGGGAAATATGTAACCATGTGAGGTTAGATGACACCATTAATTAATTTTATGGTGCAATTATTAAAGAAAAAGAAGAGGAAGAGTCCAAGAGGAACATTAAGAGGGGGTTAGGAAATAATGAAAAGGAAAATAATAAAAGGAAAATGCACAACAATGAGGGGGTTGGACCTCTTCTTAGTGAAGCTCATGAGGAAATCTGGAAAGAGCTATGGGTTGAGGGAATGTGATTCCCTTAAGGAGGAAATTGTGACAAGGAGGAGTGCAAGAGAGTTCACAGGAAATGAGAATGTTTTCTTTCCAAGGACTGGATGAGGAACCACTCAAGGTGCTAGCTAGGGCTGATAAAACACATGTAAAAGGGTGCCATCTAGGGTGGTTAAACCACATGTAGAAGGATGCTTTCTCAGAGAGATCCGATAAACCACTCAAGGTGTTTGTTATGGGATGATAAACCACTCTTAGAGTGCTTGATACAACTGATAAACCACCCATTTTTGTGAACTCTGTTGTGTTTGACTAGCTGATAAACCACCAAGGGTGCTTGTTGTGGGCTGATAAAGCACTCTTAAAGTGCTTGACATAGATGATAAACCACTCATTGTGAAATCTGCTATGCTTGACTAGCTGATAAACCAGCCAATGACATATGTATTTCCTATCCTCCATGGTATGAATATGGCTTCCAATTAAATATGTTAAAAATAAATTCCCCTTAGATTGTGGATCTAGCTTAGGGGAGACGATTGAAAGTGGTTATGGCTGCATTAGGTCTATGGTTGGGTGGAAAATTGAAGTCCCACCTCGAGTTTTCCCTTTTTCTGTATTGTAAATTAGATGCACTGAGTTGAGAGTTGTGGAATTAAAGGTTTTCTTTGTGGAATTGATATGTAGCTCTGAATGATGTTGTATTGCTGTGCAATGTTGGTGCATGAAATTATTGAATGGAATTATTGAATGCTTATGGTTCTTTTTATGAATTTCTTTCATACATCTATGAGCTAAAATGCTTGGAGTTTTTTATTTACTATATATGGGGAGTATTATGGGTTTAATGGTTGATGAATGGCTCCAAATCACAACGTGGAATGCCCTCTTTCTTGTGTGGAAGTGAGAGGATGAATTCTTAGATAATTTCCCCAAAAATGGTTTCTTTTCGTGTTCTTTTAGAGAATGCATTATGGTTTGGATGGCCTGAGTATGAAAGAGATGTTTATATCTCTGTCAAATATTGCATGCCTATAATAAAACTAAATTGGCCACTATGCCCTAATTTCTAAAATGGGAGACCAAGATGGATAAATCTGCTACTATGCAAAAATATATAAATGCATCTCAATTCTGGCTAGGCTGAGACCTTTATAAACTCAAGAGATATGGTGATTTGTGTATGCACACACACACACAAATATCGCATGCATGCATTTCAGGCCTAGCTGGGCCAAAACCTCAGTAAGCTGATTGTTAGTATGTGCTTGCATCATAAGTTCACGAGGGATAACTCCAAATAGC